>VZQC01013315.1:439371-464032 GCA_009823505.1 Rhizomys pruinosus | reverse complement strand
TGGATGGTGGGACCCATGAGCTGTGTGGGTTTGGGCACAACTGCTTGCAAATTGGTTTTACATGAAGGATGCTTGTACTCACAAATTATCACTTATTGTTAAAAAAATGAAAACAAAACAAAACAAAAAAGCAGAGAAAGATGCAGAAAACTTATGGCAGAATGCATGATCTGGGATGGGTAGGGGTGGGGTGGGGGAAGGGAAGGGGATATATGCCTGAACTGAATTGGAAAATGATGTATTAAATACACAAAGCATCAATAAAAAAATAATAATTAAAGAAAAAAAATTAAAAAAAAGAAAGATAACACTGAGCAATCAAGACATTGAGATGGAGCCTGCGATCCCAACACTCAAGACACTAAGGAGATGGTGATCCCAGCACTCACTCAAGACACTGAGACGGAGCTGATGATCCCAGAACTTTTTGGAGCCTGTGATCCCAGGACTCAAGATGTTGAGATGGAGCCTGTGATCCCAGCACTCAAGACACTGAGGTGAAACCTGTGATTCCAGGACTCAAGATGTTGAGATGGAGCTGGTGATCCCAGCACTCAAGATACTGAGATGGAACCCATGATCCAGTACTAAAGATACTGAGATGGAACCCATGATCCCAGTACTCAAGACACCAGGATGGAGCCCATGACCCCCGGGCTCAAGATGCTGAGATTGAGCCATGATCCCAGGACTCAAGACACCGAGATGGAGCTGGAGATGCCAGAACTTTTTGGAGCCTGTGATCCCAGCACTCAAGATGCTAAGATGGAGCCTGTGATCCCAGGATTCAAGATGCTGAGATGGAACTGCTGATCCCAGAACTTTTTGGAGAAAAAAAAATTAAAGGGAAAAACAACAACAGAAAGACTTGTTCAAAGAACTTACCCAAACAGTGAAATTCTGCACCAAGACAGTTAAAAAAAAAAAAAAGAAAAGAATTGAGAAAAAGGTACAAGACAGGACTTAACATGTAAGGCAGAATGCATGAATGGGGGGCATGGATGGGCAGAAGGGTATAAACTTGATTAAGAAATATTGTATGAAATGCACAAAAGCTCAAAAATTAAGGAAATATTAAAATGATAATAGAAAAGTTTAAACTAAAAACAAAAGAAAAGAAAGATAATATCATGAACTTTGCAGGCAAATGGATGGAACTCAAAGCTATTATGCTAAGTGAAGTAACACAGTCCCAGAAAAACAGACGGGGAATGGTTTCTCTCATTTGTGGATGCTAACACCAAATCCCCCAACTGAAAGGCTAGCTGAGCATCATTACTGATATATCTCTTTCTATCTTAAAGCAACTGTGATGTTACAATGTGAATCTCTTAATGAGCCTTAGAATCAACTTGCCACTTAATTTTAGGCATGGTAATTAATGTGTATGTGTGGAAGGCATATATTCATATTTGAGAGTATGCTTGTATACAGGTAAAAAATATATGTATAACCTAGCATTCCTCAATTATATAACCAGTTGATATATATTTTAATGTACTTAAAAAGGTTCTTTCTCATAAATCTTAGAACTGAGGAAAAGTGAATCATATACATCAAGCTATACCTATGGTAATAACAGTCAATGTGATATTATCTTTACTGACCAGTTATCTACTTTGACTTACATATAAGGATTTAATGTTAGGAACCACAAATGAGGGAAAACCTTTGTTATTTGTTATTTTATTATTTTTTTTAACTGAAACTGTTACCTCAGCATAACAGCTTCCAGTTCCATCCATTTGCCTACAAATCACATGATGCTGTCCTTCACCACTACATAGAACTCCACTGTATAAATGTACCACATCTTCATTATCAGCTCGTCAATTGAAGTGCACCTGGGCTGCTTCCAGCTCTTCAGTATTGTGAAAAGAACTGTGATAAACATGGAGGTGCACATGTCTCTTTTATAAGATGAATCCTTTGGGTACATAGCTATGAGTGATATAATTGGGTCAAATGGTAGGTTAATTTTTAGTTTTTTAAGAGTTCTCCACACTGTTTTTCATGAGGATTGCATGATTTTTCAATCCTACCTGCTGTGAACAAGTGTTCCCCTTTTTCTGCACCATCTCCAGCATTTGGTGTCATTTGTTTTCTTGATCATAGCCAATCTTACCATTGTAAGATGAAATCTAAGTTTTGATTTGGAATTCCTTAATAATTCCAATAATTATTCCTAATAATTCCTTAATAATTCCTAATAATGTTGAAGACTTGTAAAGCTGTTTCTGGGTCATCTTACATTCTTCTCTTGAGAAGCCTTTATTGAGATCTTTAGCCCATCTTTTAATTGGGTCATTTGTTTCTTTGGTCCATTGTTTTTTTTTTTTTTAAGTAATTTATAAATTCTGGTTGTTATCCTGTGTCAGATGTGTCACAGGTGCAGAATTCATGACACTGTGTGTTTTCTCTTCCCTTCTTTGATTGCTACCTTTTTAGTTTAATGAAATTCCACTTGTTGACTGTTAACCTTAATTCCTGCACAACTGCTGTATGTTTTGGAATGACTTTTCCTACATCTCTATCTTGAGGGTTACTGCCAATATTTTCTTCTAACATTTTAAGAATTTCAGATTTCATATTGAGGACTCTAATCCATTCAGAATGGACTTTTGTATAAGATGAAATGTAGGATAATTTCATTCTTCCCCAAGTGGTGATCCAGTTTTGCCAGCACAATTTGCTGAAGATACCTTTCTTCCATTGAGTGTTTTTAGCTCCTCTGTGAAATATCAGGTGGCTGAAATTGTATGTACACAAATTCAGATCTTTGATTTTATTCCATTGATATATGGGTCTATTTTTATGCCAGTACTATGCTGTTTTTTATACCTATAGCTCTGTAGTAGAGGTTGAAATCTGATATAGTAATCCCCCTGCATTATTCTTTTTGCTCAGGTTGCTTTGGGTATCCACAGTCTTTTGTTTTTCCATCTGAATTGTAGGATGTTTTTTGTAATTCTGTGAAAGGCACCATGGGGATTTTGTCTGGGATTGCCTTGAATCTGTATATTCATTTGTGTAGGGTGGTCATTTTTACTGTATTTATTCTTCTGATCCATGAGCATGGGAGCTCCTTCCATCTTGTATCTTCCTGAATTTCTTTCAAAGTTTTAAATATTTTATTGCAGGAATCTTTAATATCTTTGGTCAGGTTATTTTTAATGTGAAATTTTCCATGTGCTCCTTCTCCAATTGCTTGTTATTGGCATATAGGAGGGCTACTGATTTTTGTTGACTATTTTTTTACACTGTCACTTTTTTGAAACTGTTTTTGCTTAATCTATTCATTTGAGAGCCTGCATTTAAGATGCAGATGTTACTGGGAAGTATAAATAATGAAATTTAGGTGAACATTCAAAAGTGATTCCACCAACTTTGTACACACATTCTCTGGATTTTATTTTAAGTTTTGACCTCATGAATTTAATGTAAATTTATGTTTTGGAAAATATAGTTTTGTTCAACATATTTCAGAATATAATGAATATTTTTAATTTCTTACAAAGGTAGATGGGTAAGTTCCCTGGTGTATATAATTATCTATTTCATTATAATTGTATTATACAATTATTTTCACATATCAGGAAATGTAAGTGAATTTAATTTATACCTTTTACAATCAGATAAATGTACATATGAAACCTTATTGGTGTTTTATGTGGTAAGTATGCTATTGATTTAAAGAATGAATTTCAGACTAATATTATATGGTAGGTGGTTAAAAACCAGTATGTGTAATAGTTAATTCATTAACAATTTCTTGAGAGCATTTAATAAGTGTGGTGATTAATCTCAGTTGTCAACTAGATAAAATTTATTATTACCTGGAAGAGAGACCTCTGGGTATGCTTGTGGTATAATATCTTGTTTTGGTTACTTTAAGTGAAAAGTCTTTCCCATTGTAGGTTGCACCATTGCTTTGCTTGGATCCTGGATTTTATGAAAAGGAAAAATCTACCTGAGTACAAGATTCATCAGCCTGTGCTTCTCGATGCAATGTGATATTAGAAGCAACCTACAGTTCTGACTGCTGTGACTATCCAGCCATAAGGGACTACATCTCAAGATAACTCTTCCTTCCTTAAATTGCTTTCCTCTGAATATTTTATCAGAGTAACTGGGAAAATAAATAAAACAACACGTTACAATCTTTGAATATATTCAAGGTTTCTATTTTGTCATTTTTAAATATTGTCTTACAAAAATCATAAAATATTAGATATAACATAAAAGTTTTCTTTTAATAATGGACCTAATAAGAATGTTTGAAAATGAGTTATAACTCAATATGCACCTCTATCCAAAGGATTCCTTGAGGAATTAAGTGGCAATTTTGCATTGATAACCAATAAAAACTATTGGTACCAAAGCTGCACCCTCTGTTGATTAAAATATTTTATAGAAGTTAACTACAAATTTTTCTGATTCAAAACTTGAAAGAAGCTAGAGATCATTTAAATAATCTCCTCACAAACAAAAGTTAAATGAGAAGGCCCTTATCCACAAAGCCAGTTTACTAGATTTTGATTTCAAATAAAATTTGAAAGTAATCACTATATGCATTGTTAAATCATCTATTTATATAAAGGAAATATTTAACATAAACTTTATTAGTTGAAAAGACTACCACTTAGTTGTGGGCTTATGCCTTCGTGAATATACATAATGTTTACCCACTAGAACATATCATTTCCTATTTATTAGATGAAGGCCAAATATTTACATAATGTAGTAAAAATAGTGAATTCCTTTGATGTATATAGTTATCTTATTTTCTCTTGAGTGTATTTTCAGCACATCACTTTGAACTCGTCTTTGATATTCTGACAAGAAAATTCCACGTAATACAATTTTTAAGCAAATGAGAACCACACAAATACATGCCATGCTGTAACAGTGCTGGGTTTCCAGTGATATAATATGAAAGATCACAGAAATATACGTGTTTCCTAAAATGTATCTAAAAGAAAAGTAGTTAATTCCCATAGCTTTTGAATGCAGTCAAAAGGTACATCAGGTCTGGCAAAATGGCTCAGCAGTTAAAGAGCACTGGCTTTACTTGCTCAGCTAGTTTGATTACCTGCACCCACACGGTGGTTAACAACCTTTATAACTCCATTTTCAAAGGTACCCAATGCGTTTTGACCTCAGTGGTTTTTGCACAGCATGGGTGCACTTTGTGCAGGCAATATACTCATATACATAAAAATGAAAAAAAATGCAGTAGACTTTTAAAATCATCCATTGCAAGCCTCTAGTCATAACATATATGACAATGACAACTAAAGAATATTTAAATCCAACTATGTCATACCTGTAAATGTACCTAGTTGCAAAACACTCTTTAATGAAGTACATTTCATAGTTTATTTTCTTCCTGTCAAGCTCATGTAGAACTAACGAGATAAAACAAAATAAACCACTGACATTGAACTATCCTTTTTCATTAGATTTATCTTCATACTGCTACTCCCACTACACTAAGCATGAAAAAGTAAAGGTCATTTATGTTAATGAAAACTAAATGTGTTTTGCTTGGGAAACAGAAAATGAATGAAAGAAAATATTCTTCTAAAGAAAATATAAGAGAACTGACTGCTTTTGCAGAGAACCAAGGTTCAATTGCCGGCACCCACATGGAGACTAAGAACTGTCTTTTTTTTATATATTACTTCTTTTTTTTTTTTCATTTTTAACAATAAGTAATAATTTATGAGTACAAGCATCATTCATGTAAAACCAATTTGTAAGCAGTGTGCCTAAACCCTCACAGCACAAGGATCCCACGATCCAGATGGGGGGAGGGGGGTCTTGTACGTTCAATCAAGTTGATCAAACGAGTGTCCAGACTATATTGCTGTAGTTTCACCATTCACTCCAATTGCAGCCCTTACATTCTACCATGCACCCTCTTCCATAGATTGTTTCCTAGGCTTAGAAAAGGGGCACAGGTGGACGAGAAGCCAAAGAGTACTTTCTCTGGAGCTGTTATTTTGGACTCTGGTCAATTCTGTCTGTTTCCTTTCATGGGCTGACAGTTTGTCCAGGAATAACCATTCGATCCTACTAATGAAGCACAAGCAGTTAGATATATAGGTATTTAAAGAGCACTAAGAGTTATAGTTGGTTACTTTGGTATAGACACATATGTTTGGATGATATGTTAATCCATGAATTACATTTTACCAGAAAGTGCCAACTGAAAGGTTGACCTATCTGAACATTGAAAAGAAGAAAAGCCTCAGATTGCTATAAACACCGAACCCCACTGTGGATCCTACTTGTAACAACTATTTATAATGAATCCTAATGAAACTTACCTTATAGGTGCCGCAAGGTTTTGATATGATAGATTTTCTTGTCCCCCCCCCCAGAAAAAGGAGAAATATGATGATGATGAGGTCGCTCTCCAACTGTAAATTGGAGACAACTATTATAGAGGTAATCTCTTATAAAACCAGTAAAAACTGCCTTCTTTAATTGACTAATAGGCATAAGATCTGTGAAAAGGATTATTCTCTGTTCAAAACCAAATATAATACTAAAGTCCTTAAGCTATGCACTTAAGCAAAATATATTAATACAGGAGCTCTGACATCAGCAATGGATTATTCTACCAGGGAGATGTTGGCCAGGGGATCCAAGGTCCCACAAAAGGTAAAGGATCATTGCCTTTAAACTGGGATACCTGCAAGAAGAGAGGCGATAAGGCCCTGCTGCTGAAGACCTGATGTTAACCTGGGAAAGATGTATTGAGACCACACATGCAAGTGTACAGATGGCCTCTGGAATACAAGAGAGTGTTACCAAAGGCCACTCAACCAATAAAGCAAATACAGGTCTGCCTGAGTCAAGCAAGACTCCATCGTCAGCACCAGCTACACCCGCCTGCCTGGAAATACTGTGCAGCAGAGGCAGCCATATGCCTGTATATCCCAAACCTAATTGGCTATTGGCTCTCTCCTTGGAGGAATAACCCATGGCTGATGCCACAAGCTTACAGCCTCTACAGGTTAGGAGTGTTATAAGCCACAGTAAGACCCTGTCATATTAAACAGGAAAAATGTAATTCACGGATTAACATATCATCCTACATTTATATTTTTATTAGTTTCTTTTCCTAGGTGCTTGAGGATAGTTGCACCTCTCTTCTGCCCTTTGAATTGCTTCAAGTATTTTCTGGAGAGTTGGTTTTCTGGATATGTATTCTATCTTGTTTATGTCTTGGAAGATTTTTCTCTCTCCTTCAACTGTAATCGAAGCATTTTTGCTGTTTAAAATATTCTGGGTTGGCATCCATAGTCCTTTAACACTGGGAATGCTTTGCTCCATGTTCTTCTTGCTTTCATGGTTTGTGCCAAGAAGTCAGTTGTAATTCTGATGGGTTTCCCTTTGTATGTGACTTGTTTTTCTTTTGCGGCCTTCAGAAGTTTAACTTTGTTTTGGCCATCTAGCATTTTGACTATGATATGGCTTGGGGAGTTTCTTTTCTGATCTTTTCTATTTGGAGTCCTATGTGCTTCTTGTATTTGAATGGGTTTGTCTACTTTTAGTTTGGGGAAGTTTTCATCTATTATTCTGTTGAAGATCTGATCTATACTATTCTCTTGAGATTCTTCTACTTCCTCTATTCCTATGATATGGTGGTTTGATCTTTTCATAGTGTCCCATATTTCCTGGTTGTTCCACTTTTGTGTATTTTTAAATTTTTCATAATCTTTATTTGAGTTTTTTAGTTGCTCTGTGTTATATTCCAGATCTGATATTCTTTGTTCTGCTTCCTCCATTCTATTTCTGAGGATTTTTCCTTTCCTTTCTTCCTGGTTGGATGAGTGTTCTATTTCCTTTTTCATTTCATCCTGTGATTTCTTTAATATATCAATTTCCTTTTTGAGTTTCTCAATCTCTTCTTGGTACTCCTTACTTCATTGGTTGGCTTTCTTTTTCAGTGTTTCTACTTGCTTAAGGCTTTTTTTTTTCTCTCTCTAGTTCTTTCTAGAATTTGTCAATCTCTCTCTTTACTTCTCTGAATTCTTGTGTATGTTCTTTAATTTCTCTGCATAGGTCTGCAATTATTCCTCTAAGGTCTGTTTCTGGGGTCAACTCCAGGGGGATCTGATTGTAGCTATCTCCTACCGAGTTGGTAGAGCTTGGTGCGGAATTATTCTGTACCTTTCCCATGTTGTCCCTTTGTCGTCGTGTCCCTGGCATTGGGGTTTCCCTTTTGTGATTCAAATCTCAAATGCCTTTTCAGTGTGTTGAAAGCTGAAAGCTTGTTTTATTTTGCTTGCCTCCTTCCCGGTGCTTTTTTTTCCCCCTTTCTTCCCTCCTTGTTTATGGAGTGTTGACTTGTCTATGTTTCAGGCTTTCACTTTTGTTTATATATTGGACATTGGAAGTCTCTTCTTTTACTGTTCTGAAGGTTCTCTTAATCCACTGGATACTCTCTCCTCAATTCCAGTTGTTGGGGGGGGGGGTATTCCTGACTTAGCCCATGCCCCGGTACCTGCCTGGAGCAGTGGCGGGCTGCTCCTGTGCCCTGACACAGTACCCATCTATGGCTCCTGAGCCAGGCCCCCAAATCCAGGACCACTTCCCATTTCCACCTACTAGGGAGGCAAGGCCACCCAGCCAGGCAGCCACCCTCTGCTGGGGCTTAGGGGTCCAATCTAGATCCGCCAGCCACTGGCCCCTCTGCCCCAACTCAGCAAATCAATTGTCTAGCACCGCATGGGTCAATGCCCAAAGTTTTTACTTGCCTGGAGCAGTGGCGGGATGCTCCTGCACCCTGACGCAGGACCCCACTATGGCCCCTGAGCCAGGCCCCCTGTTCAATATTTGAAAACACAAATACTGCCTCTCTTCCAGATGATAACACAAACACATTTATTTATTACAATGCTTCTTTTTCCATCATCCTTCTTCACCATTCCCCTTCTTCGTCATAAGTCTTGTAAAGTGATTTTCTTTATGCAGGCTAAGCATATCAATGAGTAGATGCTGACCAGAGATTCTGAGCCTTGTCATGATTAAATTAATCATAGTTATTCCATTTATTTACAGAAGAGTAAACTCAGAAGTCCATCACTACTTTGCCCATCTCCTAACCATCACAAAAGTATATATGGATAGGTACAGGAAAGAAAACTAAGAGGGGAGACAAACATGCTTTCTATGGCTCCAAATGAGAGTGTAAGGTAATGACATTGTTAAACCTAAGGCAGATTCACAGAGCTAAAACTGCTCTAAATCAACATTTCAGGCAAAGTTAGTTGAGGCTTATTGAATCTTGGGATTTTTTTTCAACTCAGGAAAAAGATTCAGTTTTTTAAAAACTCCATATATTTATGCAAGGGTGTATTTGCATGTGTGTGCCTGTGTGTGCCTGTGTGTGTGTTTGTGTGTGTGTGCATGTGTGTGCCTGTCGTAGAAAATTTGTACAAATCAGAAGAAAACTTCCAAAATCAGTTCTGTCCTTCCACCACATAAGTTCTAGGATTGAACTCAGTAGGTTTTGCAGCAAGCACCTTTACCTGATGTGCCATTTTGCCATCCCTGTATTACCTTTGAAAGTAATTCTATACACTTGAGCCTGTTTGTAAGACACATTTTAAAACAACACATTTATTTCTTTCTTAAACAGCAAGTAAATTAAACTATAAAGCAAGTATAAAAGAGAAAACTACAGCTTTATTTGGATGAGCGAATAAAGCAAATCAGCAATGTTTTATCCTTCAGGAAACAAGAGGTTGTTCTATATGTCATTAAACATTTAGTATTTATGCAAATCTCAAATCATATACACAAGTGAGATAATAACATAAAAATAATCCGTTTAGCTGCTATGCATGTTTCTTTCGTGCATAGGTATATGTTCCTCATCATGTTTTAAAAGGAGAAGGCAATACTCCATATTTATTGAAGCTCTCTTCACAATAGTGAAGAGCTAGAACCACCCCAAGTGCCCCTCCACAGAGGAGTGGATGAAGAAAATATGGTCCATCTACACAATAGAATTCTATGAGTCAGTAAAAGACTACATCATGAAATTTTCAGGTAAATTGATAGAACTAGAAGATATTATGTTAAGTTAAGTAACACAGTCCCAGGGAGAAAAATTATGAATGGTATCACTCATTTGTGGTGCTAGCACCAAGTGCCTATTTATAAGCCAAACTGAACAATGTTAATGTTATATTTCTCTTTATCTGAAAGCAACTGTGCTCTTATATTTTGAATTCTTTAATGGGCTCTAGAATTAACCTATCACATATTTCCACACTTTGTAAATTTGTTATATGGGTAGAGGGTATGTATGCATATTTTAGAGTAATAAAAAATTAAAAGGGAAAAATGTGAATCCTAAAATATGATTTAGAAATAACATACAAACCAAATTTTCAGATGACATAATGGTAGTATAGGTGTGTCATATATATATATATATATATATATATATGCAATACAAATTGGAGGGAACAACAACTGAAGCAGTAAAATTCTTCCCCAAACAATAATACTGTGCAATGTAAAACTATAAAAATATTCAAGAAAAGATACGAGACATGTATGAACTCAGGTCAGGTCGGGGACATGGAAATGAGTCTAAATTTGAATGGGAAATGATGTATGAAATGCACAAAACTTCAATACAAATATCTTTTAAAAAGAAAGAAAAAAATAAAAGGATTTTAAAAAATCATCTCATTCAGTCATTCCACATATGTTGTTTCTTTGGGTTAAGATACAGGAAGGACTCGTTCAAACATTAGAACATTATCAGAGAGGGGAAATGAAACCCATTGCTCCATAATATCTGTTCTTAAATCACTTTATCAGCAAATCAGTTAATCGTAACTTAAACTAAGTGTTAGAGCCCAAAAGGAAATCAGCTTTATCACTGCTATAATTTGTTGTCTTAGGTACATTACTTTTACTAAATGTCAAGGCTTAGACAGTATTGGGGATTAGTGTTGAAGTAAACATGACAAGAAAATTCATTATGATTCATTTTTTGAAAAGAGTTCATGGAATATTCAAGGAAAACAAGTATTTTAATTCTTGTCTCTCCTTCATGTGTTTATACCCACTTGTCAGCCAGATGTTTCTGACAAACATTATGGTTGGAACAGTGGCACTCACACAGCACTGCCCTAGAGTTTTCTCTCAGTTTTTGGGGTGCTCCTTCTTTCTGTTTTCCTCAGACAGAGACTTCTGCAATGGATTTCATGCAAGGGATTTGGTGGCATTATTTTTCCTTTATAAAGTTATAATAATCGCCTGTTTTTAAGACTTTGTTAATGGCTAATCAATGAGTAGGATTATTTCTTACTGTGCTCTATTGCCTAAAGTATAAACAATATGTGCTACATCCTTTCAAGGTCCAGATTTTAAGGCTTGAGCTGGCTGACCAAGCTGCAGCCTAAATAGAATGCCTGCTTCCTTTACACTTACAGTGTCCTGCCTGATCTTTCCTGAAACAATGAGAACAAGGATACTGTGGTCATGTGGTGTTGCATAAACTTCAAGCATCTTCGTTACTTATGTAGAAGTCTGATATGTATCTAAATTCTTTTTATTTGTTTGCTCACTGTGAAAGCTAAATATATTATGGAATCTTTGGGGTTTCTATATCTTTTGCTAAGATAGCTTTTCATGCATAAACATTTTACTTTATTTCCAATATCGTAGTTTGATTTTGTTGTTCACATGACTGAGCAAATAGCCCATTTACTTTGAGAGATTTGAATGCTTTTCTCAGCAAATACTTTCTTGTAACGAATTCTTATTTTTCATTGGTTTTAATAGTCATCACCAGAAATATTATATCCTAAATAATAAAGTATAACTGGAACAAATACTTATATATATATATATATATATATATTTAAAATAAACCCGTTTTATCCTATTAGTTTTAGTTTTTAAGTGCATGAGTGTGTTGTCTGCATATAGATAAGTAGACCAGTGGCATTCAGTGCCCACTGGGTCAGAAGAGGGTTTCTGATGCCTTGGATCTGGGGTTGTGGATGGTTGTGAGCTGCCTTACAAGTGTTGGGAATGAAGTTTGGTCCTCTTCAAGATCAGCCAATGCTTTTAACAATGGAGCAATCTCTCCAGTTCCTGTTTTTGTTTTTAAAGTTATAATTTCAAAAATCTTGGAATAAGGTAATAAAAAATATTTTACGTGGTCTAAATAAACCCTTTTTGGTATTTTAATGATGTATAGTTTAGAACTATTTATTCATTTATGTTAACTCTATATTCATGGCTGCATTTTTCCTGGGGTGATGTTGACACCAATAGAGTAATTTTTAAAAGTTAAAAACAGCCAATGAATAACACTATTACAGTACCCAAATTATTATATATGCATGTACAATATTCTCAAAGTATTTATTAAAAGTACTTTAGAATAGAAGAAAAACACACAAAAAATAGTATTTCTCAGAACAAATTATAATTTAAACTACACAAGTTCTAAGATTCTATTAAACTCCATAAAGTTAAATGGGCAAAATGGGGGGGGGGGCAATAGGACATCCATAAACTTGTGTGAATACACAAGCACCACTAAATGGACTCAAGCAATATATAAAATGTATATGCGTATACTTATTTATGCAAGTATTTACATTTAACAATAAAAGAATAATAATTAAAAGTGTCATAACCTTGTAGAATGAATGTTCAATCAAATCATTGTAAATTATTTTCTTGGTAGTGGATAGTGGGTATTCAAAATATTGTTACTGTTTCCACAGTTTCTTGATCAACAGAGCCTGTAGTACTAAGATTTTACATATTTTTCTTCATTTGTAATAAAATAGATCATAAAATGCCTCATTTTTCAATCTAAAATTACATCAAGCATTCGTTTTCTTCAGTTGAAATTAATAGAATATTCATAAAGTTAAGCCAGAGTGAAGAAATACCATAATGTATTTACAGAATTAAGAATAAATGTTCAAATATCAAGGGGGTGACAACCTGCTGATTTTATCTTCATCATTACTGGGAATCATCTCTTTCCTGGTGCCAGAGATTCCATGTGGTGGGAAGGGTAGAGAAAGCATAGGAAATAATTGCAGCATTCTTCCCTTTCATCGGGGCTTATCAGCCTCTTTATTCCACATGTGTGGAGGGGAAAGGAGAAATGTGAAAATAAAAGTTTCTTCCAAGTTGAAACAGCAGCATCAACTGAAACAGGAAATTGAACAAAATACCAAATTGAGCTAATTTATTGCACTGTAATTTTGAGAAGCCTGGAGAACTGTTTAAATCATTTTCATAAAGACTTGTTCTAATTGGAACTGTTATCAGATATTTTTATTTTCCCCAGAGTGTATTTTTCTTGTGCAAAGTACAGAAAAGAATTAGGTGTGTGTTCAGTATCCACTTGAGAAGTCTATTTGTCTACTTGGGAGCTTTCATTTCACTCAGCAGGAACATTTGGGCAGGATTTCTGAGAGATCTGCAGTCTAGCTATCTTAGCAACTTCCCACACATATAATCGGGCTAACCTGCAGAGTTACAATACAGACCAATCCTTCCCAGACATGGTACAGGAGACAGTTCTTACGCTGTATGATAGAATCCATCCTTGTATTCCACTAAAAAGAGAAAAAAAATCAACAAAATCTCCATGAGTTAGAGACGGGAACACTCAAGTTTTCAGCTATTATTTCGAAGTACACTGAGTATCCATTGGTATTTTTGTGTATAACCCAAGACAACACAAAAATTAAGAGATAAGATAAATGTGAGGCAAGAATTTTAAACTATAGAATATTAAGCAATGCATAATTTTACTATATAACTTATTTTTCGGTCTAATAAAATTTTTTGATTCTTCAGCCTGCTGACACACAGCTTAGAAGTCTATAGTGAACCTTCATGTAGCTAGAAATCACTGAAGACACTGGAAGTATTTGTGATTAAATATAAAAGAATTAGAACTCATGTGATATATAAATTCCAATAATGTTCATTAAAACTTTACATAGATTTTTTTTTCTCTTTCTCAGTCTTTTTTTGTAACTTTTTCCATGCAGAAGTTTATTCTTTTGGTCAGTTCTTTGAAAAATTACAAAGTCTGACCATAATCTAAAAGGTTAATTTCAAAGCATGTTTAGAGACTCACATTTTAGCAGTAAAATTGCATGTAGATAAAGAATATAACTTTATATTCATAAAGTATATAGCAAGTTGATGTATGTTTTAATGTACATTAAAAAAAGATTTGTTTTTTTCTCATAACTCAGACCTGCAGTAAGCGGGGAAATAAATTTCAAGCTATATCTATAGTAAAGGACCTAATATATACAGCATGAGTACTTGGGTGGTTCATGGACACAGTAATGGATCTAATTTTGATTAAGAAATGTTGTATGAAGTGAATAAAAGCTCAACAAAATTTAAGAAAGAACTTTACATAGAAATCTGAGTAAATCAAAGAGCTATAAACATGCATACAGAGGATTACATTTCAGTTTTTACTAAAACGCATTATTTTTTTTAAAGTTTTTTTATTTTATATGTATGAGTATACAGCCTGCATGTTTATATGTGTATCTGTGTTGTACAATGTCCATGGAGATCAGAAGAGGGCAATGAATCTCCTGGAACTGGAGTTATAGAAGGCTGTTAGTTGACATGTGGGTGTTGGAAATTGAATCCAGCCCCTCTGCAAGAATAGTCAGAGCTCTTAAATACTGGGCTATCTCTAGCCTCAAAACAAACTTTTCTAATTTTTTAATCATTTTTGTTTTGTACTTCTTACCAAGCATCTCAATCACTCTTAATTGTCTTTCTATCACCTTCTGCATTGGCACCCTCCCACATTTCCCTGCTTTGGAGTTCATACATTCTGCCATTTGTGTTGGGGACTATCGTGCCAAATTAACCACACACACACACACACACACACACACACACACACACACACACATCCCTGGCCATTCTGCAGTGCAAGTTTATCCACTGAGCTCTAGTCAGCCTATATAGAAACCCTCATTTAAGGAAGGCCAGTTCTACATCACCCAACCATAATCAGCAGCCACTATTTCTCAAACTAAGATTGGGTTCTGCTTAAAATGACATTAAAACATTAAGCAGAATAGCCTGCTAGAAATTATACTATACTGGAGCATTTGAGTTCTATTACATCACTGGCTGCCAACATCAAGTCATTGAGTTATTGCCCTCAATTCACTTATAATTTCCTCCTTCAACTCTGATTTTTATATTAATTTACTTAAGTTTCTATGTTCAATAGTTCACATGACTTTACATCAAGAGAACCAATAGCAATTAAGGAAATGCAGATTAAAACCAGTTTAAGATTTCCTCTTACCACAGTAAGATTACCTATGATCAAGGAAACAAATGTTACCAAATGTTGGAGAGGTTGTGGGGAAAGGGATCCATCAGATTGCAGAGATATGGGTCCAAACATGTTTATTGCAGCTCTTTTCACAATAGCAAAGAGCTGAAATTAACTCAAATGCTCCTCAACTGTTGAGAGAATAATGAAAATATGATACATCTAATCAATGGAGTTCTGAGGAGCAGTAAAGAAAGACGACATCATGAAATTTTCAGGTAAATGGATGGAACTAGAAGCCTTATGCTAAGTGAAGTAAAACAGTCTTAGAAAACAAATGAAATATTGTGTCCCTCATTTGTGGATCCTAGCACCAAATCCTTATACATAAGTCAAGGTGGGTATTTTTTTAGTAAAAATAATTCCACATAGCTTGCTACTATAGATATAGCTAGAAGTTTATCTCTCTTTTTCCCAAGTTTAAGATTTATGAGGAATGATGTTATATTATATATTATTATAATATATAATAGTTTATATATATATATATATATATATATATAAACATTCAAACCAACTTTGCTATGTATTTTACAAATAGTAAAGTTATATTTTTTTATTTGCATGCAAATTTATTGCTGAAATGTGAATACCTAAACATGTTTTGGATTTAACTTATAGTTTATTCTCAGATTTTGTCATCTTAGTATATGTGTGGAGTATAAATATGCATATTTTGGAATAATATAAAATTAAAGGGAACAAAAAAAAAACCCAAAAGACTTGTTCAAAGAACTGACCAAAACAGTAAACATCTACATGGGAAAAGTTAAAAAGACTAAGAAAATGATGCAAGGAAGGACTTAACATGCATGGCAGAATGCATGAGCTCTGGTGGGGGGGAGGCATGGATGGGTAAGAGGGTCTAAATTTGATTGGGAAATGAAGAAAAAAAAAATAAAATTAAGAAAATAAAAGAAAATATGATCCCTCTCCACAAGAAATATTTAACACTGGGTTATTGGTACTAGCATCAACATATGAGAGATACCATTTGTCGTTTGTTTTTTCTGGGACTGTGTTACTCACTTAACATGATGTCTTCTAGCTCCATCCATTTACCTGCAAAGTTCATAGATGTTGTCTTTCTTTACCACTGCATAGAATTCCATTGTGTACATGTACCACATTTTCTCTATCCACTCGTCAGTTGAGGGGCATTTGGGTTGATTCGAGTTTCTTGCTATTGTGAAGAGAGCTGCAATAAATATAGCTGTGCATGTATCTCTACAGTAAGATGAGTTTTGTGGGTATACACCCAGGAGTGGTATGACTGTGTCAAACGGCAGGATCATTTTGAGTCTTCTTCTTTTTTTTTGTCTTTTTGAGACACGGTCTCCCTGTAGCCCCAGCTGGCCTGAAACTCACTCTGTAGACCAGGCAGCTGGCCTTGTACTCACAAAGATCCACCTGTCTCTGTCTCCCGAGTGCTAAGACTAAAGGCATGCCCCACCACGTCCGGCTAAGGGTTCTCCACACTGTTTTCCATAGTGGCTGCACAAGTTTACATTCCCACCAGCAATGAAAGATTGCATCAGAAAACTGACTGAAATGGTAACTCGGGAAGGGTGGGACGGGTGGGAAAGGAACACGGGTGTATATTTGATTGGTGCATATTTAATTGACGTGAGTTCAACAAGTATCCAGTTTTGCCCAGATTCTGGCTACAGGATACATGGTGTTTTAGGACTTAGTAAAAGTAAATATGTGTATATTAAACAACATTGATTTAAAGGCTGATAAAAATGGCAATGCATCTGAGTTAATTGGTGATATAAATTGCTGTTGTCCACATTACTTTTAAATTAAAAACTGTATAACAATTACTTTAGGATTGGTATAAACAAATGTTCTCTTAATTTTCTGTCATATAGTATCACCTGGGTAGCAATCTCTTTCACCTATAGGTGAGTTAATTTAAAAATAAAGTTTGTTTTCCAAGTTAATCACATACAGTAACCCAAAACAGCATGAGTGAAGTTGATGAAATATGTGCCTTGATTTCTACCCTATAGGTATGTGTAAATACAACTGCTTTTTGAGACTCATGGGTCAAAATAAAATCTAAAATAAAAGGGGAATATAGATATGAAAACTTTTTGTCAAAAAACCTTGCAATCCAAATCTTAAAACTAACTACGGGAAAGGATTTGTATGTTCTAACAGGCCAGAGATCACCAACTTAATGGACTGAGAAAGAAATGCAGCTTTGCAGTGAGTAGGATGTACCAGAAAGTGCCAGCAGAAGGATTGACTCCTCTGGGCATTGAAGGGAAGAAATGCTAAGATTGCTGCAGACATCAGGCCCTCTGTGGATCCTACTAGTAACAACTATTTTTAATGAATCCTAACGAGGCTTCCTTCCAGTGCCGCAAAGGTTTTAATACAAGAGACTTTCTTAACTCCCCCCCATAGAATAAGGAGAAATATTGATGATGATGGATCGTTCTCCAGCTGTAGATTGGAGCCAGCTGTTATAGAGGTATCTCTTGTAAAATTGATAAACCACCTTCTTTAATTGACTAATGGACATAGAAACTGTGAAAAGGATTATCTCTATTCAGAACCAAATATAAATGCTAAAGTCTCCTTAAACTATGCACTTAAGCAAAATATATTAATACAGGAGCTCTGAATCAACAATGGATTATTCTACCAAGAGAGATGTTGGCCAGGTGATCCAAGCCCCCCAAAAAAAAAAAAAACTGGGATATCTGCAGGAAGAGAGGTGATAAGGCCCTGCTGTTGAAGGGACCTGATATATACATGGGAAAGATGTATGAAGACCGCACTGCAAGTATTACAGATGGTCTCTGGAATGCCAGAGAGTGTTACCAAAGGCCCACTAAACCAATAAAGCAAATATAGTCTCCTTGAGTCAAGCAGGACTCCTCCGTCAGCACCAGCTACACCTCATCTGCCTGGAAATACTGTGCAGCAGCAGCAGCCATATGTCTGTATATCCCAAATCTAATTGGCTATTAGCTCTCTCCTTGAAGGAATAACCCGTGGCTGATGCCACAAGCTTACATCCTCTAATGGTTAGGAGATGCTATAAACCACACGAAGACCCTGTCATACTTAACAGAAGAAAATGTAATTCATGGATTAACATACCATCCAAACATCTGTGTCTATACCAAGTAACCTACATAAAATTAGTACTGTTTAAATACCTATATATCTAATTGCATGTGCTTCATTAGTAGGATAGAAAGGCTATTCATACGTATTAAATCCTATATATCTAATTGCATGTGCTTCATTAGTAGGATCGAAAGGTTATGCCTGGACAAGCTGGCAGCCCATGAAAGAAAACAGCCAGAATTGACTAGATACCAAGACAACAGCTCCAGAGAAAGTAGACTGTTTTGCTTCTCATCGACCTGTGCCCCTTTTCTAAGCCTGGGGAACAATCTGCGGAAGAGGGGGTGCAGTAGAATGTAAGGGCTGCGATTGGGGTGAATGGTGAAACTACAACAATATAGACTGGACACTCATTTGATCAACTTGATTGAACATACAAGCCCCCCCTGCTGGTGGTGGGACCCATGAGGTCTGTGGGTTTGGGCACAACTGCTCACAAATTGGTTTTACATGAAGGATGCGTGTACTCGCAACTTATCACTTATTGTAAAAAAAAATGAAAACAAAGCAAAACAAAACAAAACAAACAAAAAAAAACAGAGATAGATGCAGAAAAGTCATGGCAGAATGCATGATCTGGGATGGGTAGGGGTCGGGTGGGGGGAAGGGAAGGGGATATATGCCTGAACTGAATTGGAAAATGATGTATGAAATACACAAAGCATCAATAAAAATAAAATTAAAAAAATAAAATAAACATTGATTACTTTAAAAAAAAGAAAATAATGAAATTTGAAAATACATACAAGTTTTCATGGTAGTATGGTCTCTAACCTCAGGCTAATTCTAATCTAAGACATCATAGAAATAATGAAACAAATCTATAAGCAGTGAAAGTAATTACAAATGGCTTTATTGTGATTTAGATAAACAAAGCTTGCAGTCATGTGGAAGATATTAATTAATTGCTAAAGATTCAAAGATAACACCTGTTATTGATTTGTAATGTTGCAAAAAGTTGTACAATTTTGAAAAGAAAAATGTAATGACCCAACAATAACTTAGGTTCGATCCCCAGCACTCTCATGGCGGCTGAGAATGGTCTGAAACTCCAATTCCAGGAGAACTCCAGTTCCAGGGGAATCCGACGCCCTCTTCTGACCTCCACGGCATTGCACGACGCGGGTGCACAAACTTGCATGCAGACAGTACATTCACACATACAGAAATAAATAAAATTAATAAAAAAAAAACCTTAAAAAAAAAGAAAGATAACATTTGAAAATTAAAATATAGCAAGTAATTGATGGAAGGTTTATTGCAGTAGATGGAATATGTATTGAAAAATTCATGGGGATCAGGAGATAGTGCACAGATTAGGACCATGCCACTGACTAAAAAATGAGTGATGGTGGATAAGTCTTTCAATAGGACCAATTAAAGGTGAGGTCATTCAGTTGTCAGCAGTCATCTGAGTCTTATTCTAGGATAAATGCAGCTAAACTTTCAAACTGATTTATAAATTATAAAAGGATAACATCTGTGTGAGTATATCTGCATATGTACTTGTATCTATGTACACATGACAGTGGAATACACTACATTAGGTATGTCTATGCCCAGGACCAACAGCCCATGTGCATCTCAGAATAGCTATGGATTCAGTGAAAATAAATCATTTTACTGTTGTACGAGAAGAAACAATATGAAAACAAAGTGTTGTACAACACATTTTCTTTCAAACAATAAGGAATTTGCCAAAGGTGCCTAACATATTAATTGTGCAGAGGATATATTATAGACACTGAATCAGTTACTGATATGATGTCATTGGTATTTATTTTTATTCTCTATGTATGCCCATGAAAATTTAAAATATTGCACACAAAGAGAAACTTTTAGTTGTTTAATACATTCATTTCTAAATAAGTTATGCCATAACATATTGTTTAATAAACTATTTTTCATTCTTTTAAATGTGTTTGCCTTTCTCACCATAGGAGCACTGTTGTTACTACATGGAGCTCTCGTATATCGTTCTTCATATACGTGTTGCATAGTGCTTAGGTATTTCATTTTTCTCAATGAGATTTTTCCTAAGTATGTAATTTTAGTATAGCTACCATGTCTAATTTTGAAAGACTCTCAGCACAATCTATTTTTCAGATGTCTAGAAATATATGACACTGGCGAGCATGGTTGTACAGACCTTTAATCTTAGCACTCTGGAGGCAGAGACAGGCAGATCTTTGTGAGTTCAATGACAGCCTGGTCTAGAGAGTGAGTTTCAGGCCAGCTGGGGCTACAGGAAGACCCTGTCTCAAAAAAAAAAAAAAAAAAAGACCAGAAAAAAAAAATATATGACAGGACAAAGAAACACAATAAATCTGTTTTTAAAAAATCTTGGTATTAAATTATAGCATGTAAAATATTTCATTTTAAAATTAAAACCAAATATTAAAAATGACTATATTCACACTCATACACACTTCAAACTATTTTGATACTTTCTATATGTGTTTACTCTAATCTGCAACTAATTAATTGTGGGTCCCAAAATAGCTCTAAGTCTTCAAAAGCTTCCATGGCCAATCCAACATTAACACGTTTCTCAAACTTTTAAGTTTTTCCATTAGGCTAGATATCATGACAGACAATGGATTCTTTATTGCTGACTAATATTTTCACAATACTTCAGAAATTCCACATAGATCTATTTTAGGCAGAACTGTTCAGGTGTTTCTAGATTATAATTCTTTGTGTAAGATTTTCCAGGGTGAGAATTATATTTTAGATACCATCTTCCCTCAAAAACATGAAAAATGATACCGAAGACAATCTTTAAATATTGGGGCTGGAGAGATGGCCTAGCGGTTGGGAGCGCCGACCGCTCTTGCAGAGGACCCGGGTTCAATCCCCAGCACCCACATGGCGGCCGAGAGCCGTCTGAAACTCCAATTCCAGGAGAACTCCAGTTCCAGGGGAATCCGAGACCCTCTTCTGACCTCCGCGGCATTGCACGACACGGGTGCACAGACTTGCATGCAGGCAGTACATTCCTACACATACAGAAATAAATAAAATAAAAAAAAAATAAATATTTGAAACTTACAAATAGATTTACATCTCAGAAAAAGAAAAAACTGATGACTTATTGTCTTTCACTCACCATCTATCTGGTCAGCATTTACTGTGGCTTCCAGTCTCCTGGGACACATATGCTAAGATGAAAAATATTGCACCCTCAATATCTCTACCAAGACAAATGTGTTCCTCTTGTTTGCTTCACATAATCCTGAATCAAAAATCATGCATCCTTAACAAATTCGCTAACTTCAGACCATAAATTTTGTGGGAAAAAGAGGGTATTGAGCCTGCCTAATTTTCATAGAGAGGAAACCCCAGAGTTTGTGTATAGGAAAGTTTGATTTTTCTATTAATGTATTTATATTTCCATATAAAAGTGAGCACTTCCTTGACATCTTGTAACCAAAATAAACAGAAGTGTTATTTATTAGAAGTAACAAATCAATTATTAAACAAAAATGCTTGTTAACATTTCAATTTAAGCAATGTTTTCCTTAACATCTAATAGTGTTTAAAATGATTTTTCTCAATCATGAATGAATCTCAGCAAAATGATAATATCACACAGGAATGATTTTCATAATTGAGAAGCAAATTAATTCTATATGCTAGTAAATTGCAAGATTACAATACAACCAAAATTAATAAAACAGCAGGCATAGCAAACACAGTTTTTTCTTTCTACTGTGCTGGTGTAAATTTTAATGCATGTATGTATGTAACTGCATGAGCCAAAGTGGCCATGAATTTATGAACCTCCTTCTTCAGTTTCCCTTGTATTGGGATGGCAGGTCTACGCCAAAACATTCAGTGAATAAAATAATCGTTTTTTTTTTTTTTAAGATTTTGATTCTGGGGCTGGAGAGATGGCCTAGCGGTTAAGAGCACCGACTGATCTTGTAGAGGACCCAGGTTCGATCCCCAGTACCCACATGGCAGCTGAGAAACGTCTGTAACTCCAGTTCCAGGGGAATCCGACACCCTCTTCTGACCTCCGCGGCATTGCATGACAGGGGTGCACAAACCTACATGCAGACAGTACATTCATACACATACAAAAATAAATAAAAAATTAAAAAAAATAAAGATAAAAAATAATTTTGATTCTGAGTTTCACTTTCCTAGAGGTTTCATTTTTCTATTTGGTCATTGATGTAGAAGGTATGAATCTGATGAAAGAACTGAAGATGTTGGGGACTTCAACTTTTTCATGATTAAATGCTTCACAATGCAGCATAATCATAGAAAAAGAATGAAAATCAATTATCTAGCAAAATATTAGACACTTATTGTGCACTCAGAGTTGGTGTTGATTACCCCATTATTGCTAATTTTATATAAATTAAATTGATAATCTATACTACTTGTATGAATAATATTTCTGATTATCAATTTTAGTCTCATTATATAAATATTTATATATTTGTAAAAATATAAATACATATATTTTCTGTGTATGAGTCCTTTGCCTGCATGAGTTTATGTGCACCAGATGCATGCAGTGTGTGTGTAGGCCAGAGAGGGCATCAGATCCCCTAGAACTGGAGTTACAGACAGTAGTTAGCCACCATGTGGGTACTAGGAACTGAACCCAGGCCCTCTGCAAGAACGCCCAGTGTTCTTCACTGCCAAGCCATCTCTCTGGTCCCTGCATTTTTTTTTTTTTTGAGACAGGGTCTTATGTAGCACAGGTTACTTGAACTCAATATGTAGTCGAGGATAACCTTGAACTTCTAATCCCCCTGCCTCTACCTGTGGAATGCAATACCATGCCTGCTTTATGCTGCTGCAGTTCAAATCCAGGCCCTTATACATGCAAGGCAAGCACTCTGCCAACTGAACTCCATCCTTAGCCCATTCGTGCTGACCTTTAAAGTACAAAGAAATTGTTTTACTCTTCCCTGAGGCAAGTTCTGTATTCCATACTGCAGGTGAAGTCATTTTTTTCACGGGCCTTATGCATGTGTGGCCAAATCAGTTGGGCCGCATGAAAGTCCGGGGTGGAGGGTGTAGCTCAGAGGTGCTTGGCTTGAGTTTGTGGGCCCTGGGCTCAATCATAGCACCTCATCCCCATACATCTGTATAGCCTTATTTCCTTATCTATAAAATGGAGCTAATGATCAACTTGCCTGATATAAAGATGTCCCAAGAACGAGACATAAACAATAATAGCTTTGCCCAGCTCCTTCTTTCCTTCCTCTCTTATCCAGGCCCTTTCTTGGTGAAGGCAGCAGTGACCAGAGAGGTATTAAACCAGGTGACAAAGCCATTCTGAGAGTCTTTATCTTCTTTGCACAGTGGAGCAGCTCCTTCTGAAATCATTCCCTGATTCTGAGACCCTCCTGTTAAGTCCTGCTTTCTTCAGAAAAAAGCTCCCTTAAGTTCCATAACACTGATGATTTGACTGCCACAAGCATCCTTGGCCCCCTGATTGTGTGTTACATATTCCAACTTGAGTCCTAGGAAACAGGCTTATGTGTTTGTTAGTGGCTTGATTTGTACTTTTCCAAGCGAGATAGAAAGAGAGCCAGGCAGAGGCAGAGAGGCAGAGAGGCAGAGAGGCAGAGAGGCAGAGAGGCAGAGGCAGGCAGAGGCAGGCACATTGCTGTTGAGTTGAAGGTCAGCCTAGTCTTTATGGTGTGTGCCAGGTCAGCCAGGGCTATCTAAAAAAAGAGAAAAGGAAGGGGCTGGAGAGATGGCCTAGTGGTTAAGAGCACCGACCGCTCTTACAGAGGACCTGGGTTCGATCCCCAGCACCCACATGGCCGAGAACCGTCTGAAACTCCAATTCCAGGAGAACTCCAGTTCCAGGGGAATCCGACACCCTCTTCTGACCTCCGCGGCATTGCACAACACAGGTGCACAAACTTGCATGCAGACAGTACATTCATACACATACAGAAGTAAATAAATAAATAAAATTAATAAAAAAGAGAAAAGGTTAGCCAGGCGTGGTGGCGCACGCCTTTAATCCTAGCACTCGGGAGGCAGAGGCAGGTGGATCTTTGTGAGTTCAAGGCCAGCCTGGTCTACAGAGTGAGTTCCAGGACAGCTGGGACTACAAGGAGACCCTGTCTCGAAAAGACCAAA
>VZQC01013315.1:226288-436776 GCA_009823505.1 Rhizomys pruinosus | reverse complement strand
TTTCTAGTATTTATTTTGTATCACTGCCACTTTACCAAAGCTCCTTAATTCATTCTAGGAGTTTTCTGGTGGAGTCTTAGCATCCCTTCGGTAAACACCTACTCCTCAGCAAAAAAAGGGCTAGCTTGATTTCCTCTTTTCCCATTAGAACTCCTTTAATTTCCTTTCTTCTTATTGCCCTTGCAAGGGTTCCCAGCACTCTATTGAAGCGGAGTGGTGACCGGGGGCAGCTTTGCCAAGTTACTACCTTCAAGCGTGGAATGCTTCTGTCATTTCCCCATTTTGGCTGATATTGGCTGTGGGTTTCCTGTATATGGCTTTTGATTACATTAAGGTAATCCAATCCAGTTCCCTCTAGAACTTAAACATGAACGGATGCTGGATTTTGTCGAGCTTTCTCCGCATCAATTGACATGATGGTCTGGTTTTTGTCCTTCAAGTCCATTCCTGTTTGATGAGTTTATTGATTTTCGTATGTTTGAACATCCCGGCCTCTCTGGTATGAATCCAACTTGGTCATGGTGGATGATTTTCTTGATGTGAAGTCTGTATGCGATTTGCCAGCATCTGTGTTTAGCATTTTGGCATCTGGTTCCTTAGGGAGGATGGGTCTATTAGCTTCTCTTTTTGGTGTGTCTCTTTCCTCGCGTTTTGTGGTTATACGTTAGCGTCATGCTGGCCTCATAGAAGGACTTTGGGAGAAGTCCCTCCGTTTTATCCTTCTAACACTTTAAGTAGTAATGGTTGTCTGTCTTTTCGAAATATTTTAAAAATTCTGCTGTGAAACCGTCGGGCCTGGGCATTTTTTGGTTGGAGGCTACTTATTACATCTTCGATTTATTTCTGTACTATTGGTCTGTTTAGGCTTTCAATTCTCTTCTTGGTTGAGCTTGGTGATTCCCGCTTTCAGCTATTCATCCATTTCTTCTAGGTTTCAAACTTAGTAGTAGTATAGGTTTTTGAAGTAGTCCCGTGGTATGATTTTCTGGATTTTTCATTGTCTGTTGTCATGTTTCCCTTTCATCCCTGATTCTATTGATTTGGAGTGTTCCCTCTTTCTTTTGGTCTTATGGGCTAGAGGTCTGTCTATCTTGTTTATTCTCTCAAAGAACCAGCTTTTGGCTTCTTTGATTTTGATGGTTTTCTTTGTTTCTATTTCCCTGATCGTCTGCTTGATTTTGTATTTCTTCTTGTCTGCTCCGTTTAGGGTTCATTTGTTGTTTTTTCTCAAGTATTTTTAGCTGCCATGTTCGGTTCCTTATGTGTTCTTCTGTTTTTTTAATGTAGGCACTTAGAGCCTATAAACTTCCCCTCTTAGGACTGCTTTTAAAGGTCCCATAGCTTTTGCTTTGTTGTTTTATCATTGTATTCAGTTCCGGCCGGGTTTTCTTTCTTTCTTTTTTCTCCTTGCCCACTCATTATCGGAGGTGTTGTTTAGTCTTCCCTTTTGTCTGTTCGGATGTCGGGTTTATTCTGGTGTTGATAAAGAGTTTTATTGCACTGTGTTGTGATAGCTCTGCACTCGTCCGCTTCTGTCAATTTTTTTGTATTTGTGAGTTTTTCCCTGTGTCCCAGTATCTGGTCAATTTTGGCGCCATTTTCCCTGAGGTGGCTGCGTAGACCGTGTCTTCTCTTGTGTTTGGGTGCCTGCCCTCTTCGCTCCGCTGTCTGTGCGGTCCATTTGGTTTATTGTTGTCATTTCGTTCGGATGTCTCTCTGTTTCCTTTGTCTGTTGACCTGTCTAGGGGGACTTAATGGGGTATTGCCGTCCCTCGTATTCGTGAGCCTGGGTGGTTCCTTCTGTGCCTTGAGATCTGACGCCCTTGTCTTTCTCACGTTTGGTGCACGGGTGTTGGTTGCATCTATATTTATTAATTGTGTACCCCCTCTTCCTCGTCCATTGTTCCTTTACTACCGCTGTCGTGGCCCTCTTTGTCTCTTTTGCTTTCTTTTGCTTTGCCGTCTCTTTGTCCTGTAGTATTGCTGCCACACCTGCTTTCTTTTTGGTACCCATTTGCTTGGAATACTTTCTTCCATCCCTTGACCTCAAGTTGGTGCCTATCATTGAACTGAGATGGGTTCTTGTAGACCAGCCTATAGATGGGTTTTGTTTCCTAATCCATTTCTCCCAGTCTATGCCTTTTTGACGTGGGGAGTTTAGCCCATTCATATTTACGGTTTTAATTGAAAGATGGATGTTGCTACTCATTTTATTCTCCATTTGGGCTTCTAGCCTATGATTTTGCACCTATGGTTTTATTTTTATTAATTTCATTTCCTAGGTGTTTGAGGATTGGTGTTCTCTCTTTCTTACCTTGAATTGCTTCAGTATTTTATGAAGAGTTGGTTTTCCGACATGTATTCTATCATCTTAATTATATCATGGAAGTATTTTTCTCTCTCCTTCAACTGTTATGGACATTTTTGCTGGGTACAGTATTCTGGGTTGGCATCCGTAGTCCCTTACCACTGGGAATGCTGCTCCATGTTCTCTGCTTTCATGGTTTGCATGGCGAGAAGTCAGTAGTGTAATTCTGATGGGTTCCGTTTTTTATGTGACTTGTTTTTCTTTTGTGCCTTCAGAATTTTGTCTTCATCTTGGGCATCTAGCATTTTTAACTATGTTATGGCGTGGGGTTTTTCTTTGCTGATCTTGTCTCTTTGGGGTCCTATGTGTTCTTGTATTTGAATGTTTGGTCTCATTTTCGTTTGTGGGAAGGTTTTTCTATTATTTTTTTGAAGATCTGATTAATACTGTTCTCTTGAGATTTTCTCCTTCCTCTATTCCTATGATAGGCGTGTGACCTTTTTTCATAGTGTCCCATTTTTCCTGGTTGTTCCACGTTTGTGCAGCTTTTTACATTTTTCATAGTCTTTATTGAGACTTTTTAATTTGCTCTGTGTTATCTTCCAGATCTGATATTTTGTTCTACTTCCCCATTCTATATTTGAGGCTTTTTCCTTTCCTTTCTTCTTGAATTGATGTTGTGTTTTTTCTAATCCTTTGTTTTCATCATCACCTGTGTTTTTTTCGTACTTCCATTTCCTTTTTGCGCTCCTCACTCTCTTCTTGGTGCTTCTCAATCTCTTTCTGGTGCTCCTTACTTCGTTGGTTGGCTTCCTTTTTCAGTGTTCTACTTCCTATTCGGCGTTTGTTTTTCTCTCCCTCTTGTTCTTTGTGGAGTTTGTTGGGTCGTTCCTTTGAGTTCTTTCTGAAGTTTGTCATTGTATCCCTCTAGTCCTTTTGAGGTTTTTCATTCTCTCTCTTTAGTTCTTTGTGATTCTTTATTTTTTTCCCTCTAGTTCTTTCGGAGTTTGTCAATCTCTGTATTTCGTGCTTTCTGAAGGTTGTCATTGTGTCCCTCTAGTCCTTTTGAGTTTTTCATTCTTCTCTTTTAGTTCTCTGACTTCCTCTTTATGTTCTTTAATTTCTCTGCAATGGTCTGCAATTATTCCTCTAAAAATCTGTTCCTTGTTATCCTCCACACGGGTGTCGTTCCCATTGTAGCGGGCTCCTACAGGTTTGGTTTAGCGGCTTGGGTGCAGGCTTATCCTGTCGTTTTTTTTTTTTTCCCACCATTGTTGTCCCCTTCTTCGTGTCCCTGCTGTGTGCTTCCCTTTTGTGGTTTAGCTCACAAATAGCAGACGGTTTTGCTTTCCTCCTTCAGATAACTTTTTTTGTTTTTTTGTTGTTCCCCCCTTCCTCCTCCTTGTTTATGGAGTATGGACTTGTCTGCTTTTCAATTTTGTGCTATATTTAGGTATTGGCAGCCAAAGCACTCTTCTCTTATTGTTCTGAAGGTTCTCAACTGGGGGGGGGGGTTATGCCTGATTTCGTAGCCCGCGTCCCGGGGCCGCCTGCTCATAAGGCGCAGCCGCCCATGGGCGCCTGACTCCCGACCCTCTGGCCCAGCGCCCGTGTCCGGCCCTCAAGGACCCCCAGCAACCCAAGCTACTCGCCAGGTGGCTTCTGGTATCCTGCTCAACTGCGCCCCGCCGCCCTGGCCGCCGGACTCTTCCGGACCCTCTGGCCCAGCGCCCGTGGGCCGCCCAAGGCCCAGCAACCAAGCTTCTCCCCCAGGTGGCTTCTGGTTATCCTGCTCAAAGGCTGCAGCCGCCCTGGCCGCCGGACTCTCCGGACCCTCTGGCCTTCAGCGCCCGGGTCCTGCCCTCAAGGCCCCAGCCCCAACCCAAGCTACTGCCCAGGGTGGGCTTCGGGGTATCCTGCCCAAAAGCGCAGCCGCACTGGCCGCCGGACCTCTCGGACCCTCTGGCCCAGCGCCCGGGTCCCCGCCCTCAAGGCCCCAACACCACCAAGCTACTCGCCGAGGTGCCTTCTGGGTATCCTTCCCAAAGGCTCAGCCGCCCTGGCCCGCCGGGACTCTCCGGACCCTCTAGACCAGCGCCCGGGTCCCGCCTCTACGTCCCACAGAACTTAACACAACTATTTTTAATGAGTCCTGATGAATCTTATACCTTCTAGGTGCAAAAGGTTTTTATATGACTTTCTTGCCTCCCCCCACATTTTTTTTTTTTTTAGCAAAAACAAAGGAGACAATATGACGATGATGATGTTATTTTCCAACTGTAAATTGGAAACAACTTTTAATTATAGGGGTAATCTTTATAACAACCAGTAAAATGCCTTTCTTAATTGACTAATAGACATAAAGAACTGTGAAAAGGATTATCCTCTTGGTTTCATAAACCAAATATAATACTAAAGTCCTTGGTCTATGCACTTAAGCAAAAATATTAATACAGGAGCCTCTGACATTCAGCAATGGATTGTTCTACCAGGGGGATGTGGCCAGGGGATCCAAGGCCCACAAAAGTTACGGCTCTTGGCCCTTAACGTCTTGGGATACCTGCAGGCGCTGACGTGCTCGGCTCGATAAGACCCTGCTGCCGAAGACTGATGTTAACATGGGCGGGATGTATGGAGACTGCCACATCTGCGTGTACCCAGATGGCCTCGGAATACCAGAGAGTGTACAAAGGCCACTAAACCCAATAAAGCAAATACGGGGTCTCCCTGAGTCAAGAAGAAGACTCCACTTCAAGACTCTGCAGCTACACCTCACCTGCCTGGGAAATTACTGTGCAGCAGAGGCAGCCTGTGATGTATCTCCCTCAAATCTAATTGGACTATGGCTTGCCTCCCTTGGAGCAATACCCCCCCCCTATGGCTGATTCCACAAGCTTACCTTCTCTACAGGTTAGGAGATGTTACACGCCACAGTAAGACCCTGTCATATTTTACTGTAGGGGTTTGGTAATTTAAAACCTGCCCCTTCATGGATCTGTAAACATCCTTCACCTTAAACTTATGTGTCTGCACGAACCTACCATAACTATTAGTGCTGCTTAAATTACCTATATATCTCATGCTTGGCTTTCATTAAGTTCGGATCAAAAGGTTCTCTGAACAAACTGCAGCCCATATGAAAGGAAACAGCCGAATTGACCAGTACCAAGTCAATAGCGAGCTCCAGAGAGAGAGGACAGTTTTACTTCTCATCCACCTGTGTCCCTTTTCTAAGCCTAGGGAACAATCTTCGGAAGAGGGGGCGTGGTAGAATGTAAAGGCTGCGATTGGGGTGAACAGTGAAACTACAGCGATGTAGTCTGGACACTCATTTGATCAACTTGATTGAACAAACAACCTGTCACCCCCCACTGAATGGTAGGACTGTGGGGGTTTGGGCACAACAGTCTGTAGATTGGTTTTGCACGAAGGATGCTTATACTCATGGATTATCACTTATAGCTAAAAAATGAAAAAAAAAACCCTGAAAGATGCAGGACAGTTATGGCAGAATACATGATCTGGGATGGGGTGGGGGTGGGGGGAAGGGAAAGGGAAATATGACTGATCTGAATTGGAAAATGATGTACAAAATGCACAAACCATCAATAAAAATTAAATTAAAAAAAAAGACTAACTCTGACATCATCACATCAATCACTACTACATTTTATACACACACATATATATTATATATTTTATTTTTTTATGTGTATGAATGTACTGTCTGCATGTAGGTTTGTGCACCGATGTGGTGCAATGTTGTACAATGCCACGGAGTTCAGAGAGGGTGTCGGATTCCCCTGGAACTAGAGTTAAAGACCGTTGTTCTCAGCTGCCATGTGGGTGCTGGGGATAGAACCCAGGTCCTCTGCAAGAGCAGTCAGCGCTCTTAACTGCTAGGCCATCTCTCCAGACCCACACTACTACATCTTTAAATTCCAGTTGATTTAAATCCATAAGTCCTAGTTAAGATACACCTAAACAGAGATAATGAGAAAAATCTTCATATAATGGGCAACCATGTAATATGCATTTTATATGTCAATCTATATCTATAGCATCTATAGCATCTATATCATCTACATCATTTATATCTATATCTATCTATATATATAAATGCAACATTCTGTTTCTGCATTCATGCACCTAATTAAATAACCTCTTCAATATTAAACTTTCTTTAGTTTCTACGTGCAAAGAAACTTAGTTCAATATTATTTGTGTGCTGACAGTGAAAAGAAAAATATCTTTGTTAATCTCTTCTAAACTTTTTCTAAGGTTTGTGATTTGAGAGCATTTTAGTTATTAAATTTGTCACTCAAACTTTATATATAGCTCAGTTAACATTTACATAATCTTCAATGTCTGGGATATTTAGATTGCAAAATTCATTTAAAAACTATGTTTCAGATACCTCCTTTAAATGAAAGTTGAAGCAAGGTTACTGCTGATATGGATGTGTCCTCTGGCTTTCAGAGTTGAAAGCTGTTTCTCTAATGTAACACTTTTGAGATACGAGATTCTTAAGAACTGATTAGGTCATGAGTGTTCTACACAGAAGAATAATCAATACCCTTATACCTGTGGTTTATTGAATTAGTGAGAAGGATGATTTTAGGCCTCTTTTCCCCCCATCATAAATATGCATGTATAATCACAAATCTTCAACTGAGGAATGGCTCTGTATGTAGTTCTGTACCAGATGGTATTTCTTCATTTGGTATTTCCACATATATATAGAACCACAATAAATATTTTTTCCACTTAAATTGCTGTTTGAATTCTTCTGTGAATAAAAAGCAGCAGAGAGGGTCTAGAGAGATGGCTCATTGCTTAAAATCATTGACTGCTCTTGCAGAGAAGCTGGATTTGATTGTCAGCAGCCACTTGGCAGCCAAGAACCATCCCTAACTTCAGTTCCAGGGAAATAATACTATGCCCTCTTCTGACTTCTGTGGCATTGCAAGACATAGGTGTACTCTCATACAGCCATGCATTACACTAATATACAAAAAATAAAAATAATCAATAAAATAATAAAAATGAGATCAACAGACATAATTTTTTAGAGCTAAAGTTTCTGGGTTTTTTTTTTTTTTTACTGATGCTTTTTGTATTTCATACATCATTTTCCAATTCAGTTCAGGCATATATCCCCTTCCCTTCCCCCCACCCCACCCCTACCCATCCCAGATCATGCATTCTCCCATAAGTTTTCTGCATCTTTCTCTGATTTTTTGTTTTGTTTTGTTTTCATTTTTTTAACAATAAGTGATAATTTGTGAGTACAAGCATCCTTCATGTAAAACCAATTTGCAAGCAGTCGTGCCCAAACCCACACAGCTCATGGGTCCCACCATCCAGCAGGGGTCTTTAAACAAGGTGTGATTATCCAAATAAAAAGAAATAACACTAGAAATAATATGTTGTAAAATATTAAAAATAATTTGAATATGCAGAGGCTTATCGATATCAAAATGCATTGTTAAAAATGAAAATAAATTAAAAAATGATGATTTGCTCTGTATTTGGGAAAGGGTATGACAGCTTTTGCCATCTTGTGACCATACTCTTTTTCCCCTTCTTGGCATTCCTGATACAATCTGTGTACCTTAATCATGGAAAAGACACATTACCTGGTATTTTAACATAACTGCACAAGACAGCTGTGCTCTTAATTTTCCATTTGCATTTTAATTGAATTTTTATTGTCACTGTTTTTACTTTTATGGAAATCTTAGCCAAGAACCCCTTTAGAAAGATGAACATTAATATTAATTTCTTAATGTTCTTTGATAAAGTAGTGATAAAATAAAATTCTACTCTTTAAGTATAAATAATAGTTATCATAGCTTGAAGCAACTCTAGGAGTTGTGGGAGCATAGAAAATTTCTGGTATTATGTATAAATACATAATGTATATTATGTACAATAATGTACAATAACCTATAAGATCAGAAAGGATCAAAATCCCTAAATTCAACAGAGGAAGTAAGCTTAATTTGGAATCAATAAGCAGTAGTAGAGCTGATTTCTTCAAAGTAGGTCAGCTGTTTATCTCTGATAAATTTCTTATGTGATTTTTATGTGATTTTTTTAATCACATGCTGCAAATATAACTACGTGAGAGAAACAATTTGAAGTGAAGTATCATTTAATTTGCTCCATATTTTCAGAATTTTCAGACCATAGTCTCGTCCTGTTGACCGGTGGCTTACAATGTCAGAAAATGGTTTGAATGTGAAATGCTCCCCTTAAGCTTCCATGTTTGTTTGAACACTGGTCCCAAGTGGATGGTGCTGCTTAGGAAGACCATAGAAACTTTAGAGGTGGGGCCTTTCTGGAAGAACTGGGTCAATGGTCAGGGATTACTTTGGGCTGTAGCACTGCCTCACTCTCTGTACACATGATGATTTGGGACAACGAATGCAAAGTGATGAGCTGTTCTGCTCCTGCCACCATGTTTCCTTGACATATTCCTTAAATTCTTGTGTCAAGTGCTTATTTTATCACAACATGTGTCAACGAACTAAATACACTTACAAATACTCACTTTCCTCAGAATAAAATGATGACAATAATAATAAAATAACAGCATTGAACAAAGCATTATTTTAGGTTTTATCGATTTCTACCAATATTCTGCACACTCACCATTCCAATAAATCTAGCTTTTCTCATGACATTGTAAGTGTGTCTCTGGCTCACATCGCTCCTGCATCTTAGCTCCAAATTCTAAGAAACATATGGTCAAGTTTAGCTACAATAAAAATCCACTCCTCTGGAACAAATTGTTTTTTCAACTTTATTTTTGACAAAATACCCGAAAGAATCATTGAAAGAGGTGTAAGTTTAACTTCCTTCCTTCCCATGTTTATACGCTGTGGGAGAATTTATAAAAGGGAGATACTAATGCAGACAAAACATAAAAATCAGTGTCAACAATAATGTGGCTTCATTACTGAACTTCTTACTAATTGTCATTTTGGGAAATGTACTTAAATTCTATGACACTCGCTTACCTTATAGTTGAACTAGCATTTCTTTAATATGAAAGTTCAAAATTCAGAAAACAATAGACACATGATAAATATTAGCAAATCCCCTCCCCAAATAGGCACAAAACAAGCAAATCCCCTCCCCGAAATAGGCACAAAAACTTTACATGAGTCATTTCTGTTAATGTTACTCTAGCAATGATGTCTACATCATTGCTAGAGTAACATTAACAGAAATGACTCATGTAAAGTACAAATTTGATGCATGGATAATTTATTGCCCAATAAATTTTAGCTTTAAGTATTTTGATTTTTATCATATAGCTAATATATTTTGATTAACATTGATCCTTTACATTTGATGGCAAAATAAAGGCTGTCTCTTTTCCTAACATTATGAAAACAAGGTCTATAAACTCTGTGAAGGATGATTATCAGTATAAATTCAGGGAAACATTTATACTAAGTTGGGTAATGGTTATAAGTAATGTTTTTCACTACTTCAAGGTATAATAATAAATGATACATACAATATTTGAGGTCATGTTTTATTTCTTCATAAAGATTTGTATTATTTTATAATTCCATCAAAGTATAAAAGAGCATTAAATTTAAAATTAAATAAAGAGAAATTATAATACTATTTAAATTTCATTATATTTTTAATTGATGTTTTGTGTATTTAATACATCATTTCTTAATTCAGTTCAGGCATATTCTCCTTTCCTTTCCTCCCACCCCACCCCACCCCAGACCATGAAGTCTGCCCTAACTGTCCTGTATCTTTCTCTCAGTCTTTTTTTTTATGCTTAGGAATTCACATTTTCCTCCATTAGTTTTATATTACTCTAAAATACGGATACATATTCTTCACCCATATACAGTAGTTACAGAGTTTGAGAATAATTGATGAGTGGATTCTAGAGCCCATTGAAGGATTCAAATTATACCAACATAGTTGCTTTCACATAAACAAAAATATAACAATAATGTCATTCAGCTTGCCTTTCATCTGGGGGATTTGGTGCTAGCATCCACAAATGAGGGAAACCATTCTCCGTTTGTCTTTCTGGGACTGTATTACTTCACTCAGCATAATGGCTTCGAGCTCCATCCATTTACCTGCAAAGTTCATAATGCCATCTTTCTTTACCACTGAATAGTAGTCCATTGTAGTACTCCATGTGTAGATGTACCACATTTTTGTCATTCACTCGTCTGTTGAGAGGCATTCGGGTTGGTTCCAGCTCTGCAGTAAACATGGATGTGCACGTATCTTTGTGGTAGGATGGGTCTTTTGGGTATATACCCGGGAGTGGTATGACTGGGTCAGGTGGTAGGCTCATTCCGAGTCTTTTAAGGGTTCTCCACACTGCTTTCCATAGTGGTTGTACAATTTTGCATTCCTACCAGCAGTGGACAAATGTTCCCTTTTCCCCACAACCTCTCCAACATCTGTTATCTTTTGTTTTCTTGATCTTAGCTAGTCGTATTCGAGTGAGATGATATCCGAGAGTGGTTTTAATTTGCATTTCCTTAATTATTAATGATGTTGAACACTTTTTAAGATGTTATTCAGACATCTTTACTTGCTTACTGGTGGAGTCTCTGTTTAGCTCTTTACTCCATCTTTTGAGTAAGTCATTTGTCTTCTTTATAAAATCAAAATCCATTGGATTTTGATTGGGATTGCTTTGAATCTGTATATCAATTTTGGTAAAATGGACATTTTTACTATGTTAATTTTTCCAGTCCATGAGCATGGGAGGTCTTTCCATCTTTTGATGTCATTTTTGATCTCCTTCTTCAGGGGTATAAAATTTTTGTTGTAGAGGTCTTTGCTTAGGTTTGTTCCCAGGTATCTTATTATTTTGAGGCTATTGTGAGTGGGAAGGTATTCTTATATTCCTTCTCCACCTGTTTATTGTTGGTGTAAAGAAAGGCTAATGATTTTTCTAGGTTAATTTGTAGACTGACACTTTACTCAATCTCTGGATCATTTCTAGAAGCTTTCTGGTGGAGTTTTTAGCATCCCTTAGGTAAATTATCATATCATCTGCAAAAAGGGATAGCTTAACTTCTTTTCTAATTAGTACACTTTTAATTTCCGTCCCTTGTTTTATTGCCCTAGCTAGTGTTTCAAGCACTATGTTAAAGTGGATTGGTGATAGGGGATAGCCTTGCCAGGTTTCCACCTTTAAGGGAATGTTTCCAATTTTTCTCCATTTAGTATGATGTTGGCAATGGGTTTACTATATATGGATTTGATCATGATGAGGAATGCTCCTTTCAGTCCTATTTTCTCTAAGACTTTAAACATGAAGGGATACTGGATCTTGTCAAAGGCTTTTTCTGCATCTATTGAAATGACTGTGTGTTTTTTGTCTTTCAGTCCATTTATGTGTTTTATGATATTTATCGATTTACATATATTGAACCATCCCTGCATTTCTGGTATGAATCCAACGTGATCATGATGGATGATCTTTTTAATGTGGGTCTGTATGCGATTTGCAAGTATTTTGTTGAGAATTTTTGCATCTATGTTCATTAGTGAAATTGGTCTATAACTTTCATTTTTGTTTGCATCTTTGCTTGGTTTTGGTAGTAGAGTGATGCTGGCTTCATAGAAGGCGTTTGGGAGAATGCTCTCTGTTTGTATCCTTCTAAACAGTTTGAGTAACAATGGTTGTAGGACCTCTTTGGATGTTTTATAGAATTCTGCTGTCAAACCATCTGGACCAGGAGTTTTTTTAGTTGGGAGGGTTTTAATTATATCTTCAATTTCCTTAAATATTATGTGTCTGTTTAAATTGTCAATCTCTTCTTGGTTGCGCTTTATTGGTTCCCATGATTTCAGATATTCATCCATTTCTCTTAGGTTTTCAAATTTAGTGGAGTATAGATTTTTGCAGTATTCCCATATGATTGACTGGATCTTTTCTTTGTCTGTTGTGATATTTCCCCTTTCATCACAAATACTATTGATTTGGAGTTGCTCTATCTTTTTTTTTTTTTTCATTAACTGAGCTAAAGATCTGTCTATTTTGTTTATTTTTTCAAAGAACCAGCTTTTGGATTCGTTGATTTTATGTATTATTTTCTTTGTTTCTATTTCATTGATTTCTGCTCTGATTTTTGTTATTTCTTCTTGTCTGTTGGGTTTGGAGTTCATTTGTTGTCTCTCAAGTGTTTTTAGTGGCAGTGTTAGATCATTTACTTGTTCCCTTTCTGTTTTTGTTTTTTGTTTTTTGTTTTTGTTTTTTTTTTTTTTGATGTGGGCACTTAAGGCTATAAATTTCCCTCTCAAGACTACTTTAAAATTATCCCATAGGTTTTGCTATGTTGTATTGTCTTTTTCATTCAGTTCCATGAATACTTTTATTTCATTCTTTATTTCTTCCCTGACCCATTCGTTGTTCATGATTGTGTTGTTTAGTCTCCATGTGTTCTTATAGCTAGTTGGACTTATTCTGGTGTTCATATTGAGCTTTATTGCACTGTGGTCTGATATAATGCATGGAATAATTTCTATCCTTTTGTATTTGTTGAGGTTCCTTTTGTGCCCCAGTATGTGGAGAATGTTCTGTGAGGTGCTGAGTAGAAAGTATATTCTCTGGTGTTTGGGTGGAATATTCTGTAGATGCCTGTGAGGTCCATTTGGTTATTGTATTGTTCAGTTCTGATGTCTCTCTGTTTATTTTTTGTCCTGTGGATCTATCCAAGGACCTCAGTGGGGTATTGAAATCTCCCACTATTAGTGTGTTAGGATTATTCTGTGTCTTGAGGTCCTGCAGAGTTGTGTTTATAAAGCTAGGAGCACTAGAGTTTGGTGCATAGACATTTCAGATTGTGAAGTCTTTATGGTTCATTGTTCCTTTGACAAGAATGTGATGGCCCTCTTCGTCTCTTCTGATTAATTTTACTTAGAGATCTATTTTGTCTGATATTAGAACAGCCACTCCTGCTTGCTTCTTAGAACCATTTGCTTGGAATATTTTTTCCAACCTTTCACTCTAAGGTGGTGTCTGTCCTTGAGGGTGAGATGGGTTTCTTGTAGACAGCATATGGAAGGGTTCAGTTTCCTAATGCATTCTCCAAGTCTTTGCCTTTTGACTGGGGAGTTTAGTCCATTAGTATTTAATGATATTATTGAGAGATGTGTGTTGGTTCCTTTTACCTTATATTTTGTTTGCGTTCTTGGTCTAGGTTTATATGTACTCTGTTATGATTTTGTTGCTTTCTCTCTTTAATTGCTTAGGGATAGTTGCTTCTGTCCTCTGTTCTTTGGATTGCTTTGAGGATTTTCTGAAGTGTTGGTTTCTTAGACATGCATTCTTTCATCTTGTTTATGTTGTGAAAGATTTTTCTTTCTCCCTCGACTATAATTGACATTTTTGCTGGATATTGTAGTCTGGGTTGACATCTAAAGTTGTTTAGCACAGGAAATACCTTGGTCCACATTCTTCTAGCTTTCATCCTTTGGGCTCAGAAATCAGCTGTGATTTTGATGGGTTTCCCCTTATTTGTAACTTGTGTTTGTCTCTTGTGGATTTCAGTATTTTGTCTTTGTTTTGAGCATCTAGTGTTTTAACAATGATATGGCATAAGTATCATTATATCTTTTAAATAATAAAATAAACTCAGCTTGAGGTCACAATTCCATAATATGTTTTTCATGTTTGTCACATAGACTCTAAGTAAACACACATTTTAAGCTTCTTATTTAAGAAGAGAAAACAAAGAAGAAAAATCAGTCTTACAGAGAATTCTCCGTTAATTAGTCATTGATATTTGAAGTATAACTATTTCATAAATCCTAAACATCATTGTATTAGGATTCTGTCAGCCTGCAATGGAGGGAAAATATCAAATTCAACAGCACTGTTTGGAAAATGGCTGTTAATATTTGGGTCTTAAATGTGGGAAATATTATCAGGATTACTTTGTATAAAATCTGTCCATATATTACAGGATATTTTATTGTACAGTTTTTTGCATTGTTTCTATTCTACTGAACATTTTTCCCACAAACTCTGACTTTCAGATAATAGGGGAAATCTAAAATATACAATCAAAATAAGATTAGTCACTACATAGAAGAATCAACTATGCTTCAGAGAATGCCTATTTACCCTTTGTTTCAGGTAATGCCAATTAACATGCATAACTGTGTTGGGCTTTCCTGACACAACGGTGAATTGCTTAGAAATTGTTGATAGTTGTGCATGATTTGGGAGACAGAGGCAAGTGGATCTCTATAAGATCAAGGCCAGTCAGGTCTACCTACCAAGTTATAGGCCTGCTGGCGTTGCAGAGATACCCTGACTCAAAAAGTCCAACAAACAAACAAATAAACAAAAAAAGAATTGTTGTTGTATAACCTGGTGTTTTGTCTTACTCATACCTTTATTATGAGAACTTAGAAAGTTAAGCCAGGAAGATGGTTATGAGTACGTTCTTAGCTTCATTGATCTCCAAGTCAACCTGGGTTAAGAAGTGACACATACTGTAAAAGAAACAATAATAAAAATTTAAGTTGCTGATATTAAGCAAATATCTATGTGAGTGTGCATGAGAGTTTATGCATGTGTTTACACAAATGTAGTGTATTGTTAATATAACTGAAACCTTGCTTCACCAGAGATGTTAAATTGTTACCCTATGAACAGGGACTACTATACATAAAAATGATATATGGATTTTAATACAAAATAGCAGATAAGCATTACCTTGGCTACAAATAGAAACCTATGAAGAGAAAAAAATAAACATGCATCTGGAGGTTGTACCATCCTTACATGCAATCCAACCATAATCACCATAGTGTTATGCTTGCTTAGAAATCAAAGAGAGATAATCATACTCAATGATTTCAGTAAGGACTTTTAGCTACAAATTGAATGCCCCAAAATCTTCAGTCCTTTTGAACATTTTAAAATATGTAATAATACATATTTTAATAAGAATTTATGTTTTAAATACACTAGAACATATTAGAAAATAGAATTTAAAAATACATGTTTAAGCCAGCTGTTAAGGAATAAGATTATAATGCCAGAACATGGGAAGATGATTGCATTCTAGGCCATCTTGATTTATATGGTGACCAAAACCAAAACAAATGTAATAAATATCCAAATTTGACTGTAAATTCCCTCTAGACTTTACCCAACATTATATTTATCAGTTTATCATCCTATCAATCCTGCTACCTCACACTATTTTCTTCTCTTTTTTCAGATTATGAAAGAATGTTAAATATTTCTTTGTTATTAGTTGATGCAGTAAAACTTGACTTTCAGTAGATATATATATATATATATATACATATATATATATAAATTTCAAAATTTTTATCAATAGGAAAGTATATTTTCTTATACTCAACTCTTAAACCAGCTTCTGTTACCATAACTGAAATAAAATATAAAAAGCTTTTCTTTATATTAAAGAAAATGATTAGTACAACATAGAGTTAGGGTTTTAATAAATTTTTTCTTGAAAGAAAAGAGGTAGATTATAGGAAACACACACAAAATAGAATAACCACCAATAAACAGTCTACTAATAATATAATTAATAAGAAGCCATGAGATGGCTTTATTTTTGTACTTCAAAACACACCCAGAAATAATGTTGGCAAACAGGAAAGAATGGGAGAAAGGCCCAGTAATAAAATGAATGAAGTAGAAAATATAATATCAAGACTGAGGATAATGTGGAAGAATTGGAATGCTCTAGTGAATATTATAAATAATTTTTAAAAACACAGGAGTGAGCAAGGTGTGGTGGCACACGCCTTTAATCCCAGCACTGGGGAGGCAGAAACAGGTGGATCTCTATGAGTTCAAGGCCAACCTGGTCTACATAGTGAGATCCAGGACAGCTGGGGCTACAGAGGGACCCTGTCTCAAAAAAGACCAAAAAAGGAAAAAAAGAAAAAACCCCACAGGAGTGGAATAATCATGAAATGTAGGAAACCATGAAAAGACCAAACCCTATTCATCATAAGCATAGAGAAAGGAGAAGAATCTCAGGACAGTAGTATTCACCAGATCTTCGAAGAAAATTTCCCCAAATTGAGGAAAGTGACACCCATAAATATACAAGAAGCACATAGAACATGGCATAGACAGGACCAGAAAAGAAATTTCCCGTGTCATGTAGTAAAACCCACTAGATGCACAAAACAAAGAGAAAATATTGAAAGCTGCCAGAGAATAAAACAAGTCACATACAAAGGAAAACCCATCAGAATTACAGCTGACTTTTCAATGAAAATGATGACATCCAGAAGAACTCAAGCCAAGGTATTCCCAGTTCTAAATGACTATAGATGCTAACCCATAATACTTTACCCAGAAAAATATATGTTAAAGTTGAAGGAGAAATAGAAATTTTTTGGTATTTTTGAGACAGGGTCCCCCCTGTAGCTCTGGCTGTCCTGGAACTCACTCTGTAGACCAGGCTGGCCTTGAACTCACAGAGATCCATCTGCCTCTGCCTTCCAAATGCTAGGATTAAAGGCATGTGTCACCACACCCGGCCTAGAAATTTTTTATTACATAAATAAACTGAAAGAATACATGTCCAGAAAATCACCTACCCAAAGAATACTTGAAGTAATAAAATCCCAGCACTTGGGAGGCAGAGGCAGGTGGATCTCTGAGAGTTCAAGGTCAGCCTGGTCTATGGGGAGAGTTCCAGGACAGCTGGGGCTACAGGGAGGCCCTGCCCACCCCCAATAGAAAAAAAAAAAAACAACTATAGACAAGCAGAAACAGAAAGTAGTTAATGAAAGTATAACTGTGGAAATATAAACCTAGTCCAAAAAGGCTAACAGAAACTAGATTTAGGGGAAGCAATAGACATCTCTCAATAACTTTAAATGTTAATAGACAGAACTCCCAAATCAAGAGACAGACTAGTAGAATGGATTATGGAATTAAATCCATCTTTTTGTTCTCTATGAGAAACCCATCTCACCTTCAAGGACAGGCACTACCTTAAGGTGAAAGGGTTGAAAAAAATATATCAAGGAAATGGTATTAAGAAGCAAGCAGAAGTTGCTATTCTAATATCAGATAAAATAGACTTCAAACTAAAAATAATAAGAAATGAAGAGTGTCATTACATTTGTATCAAAGGAAAAATTAACCAAGAAGTTATAATGATAATGAATATATATGCACCAAATGCTGATGTACTTAACTTCATAAATACAATTCTAGAAGACTTTAAGGCACAGATTAATCTCAAAACACTAACAGTAGGGAACTTAAATACCCCACAGTGTCAATTATATAGGTCAACCAGACAAATAATAAACAGAGAGACATCTGAAATGAATATGATACAACAAATGGACCTATCAGACATCTACCAAATATTCTACCCAAGCATCAAATAACATATTTTCTCTTCAGAACCCAGTAGAATATTCTCCATAATCAATCACATACAAGGACACAGAAAAACATCAACAATTACAAAAAATTAAAAGAATTTCATGCATTCTATCAGACCATGATGAATTAAAGCTTAACATCAACACCAGAAGAAGCCATAATAACTGCAGGAACACATGGAGCTTAAACAATGAACTATTGAATAATGAATGGGTCAAAGGAGAAATTAGGAAAGAAAATTATTCCTGGAATTAAATGACTAGGAAAATACAACCCAGAAAAATCTATGGGACACTTTAAAAGCAGTCCTAAGATGAAAATTTATACATCTAAGTGCTTACATAAAAAAAAAAAAAAAAAAAAAAAAAAAAAAAAAAAAAGAAAGATCCTAACACTGTAACTAAAAACACTTCACAAACAACAACAAATGAATCCCGAACACAACATACAAGAAGAAATAAATCAGAGCAGAGATTAATTAAACAGAAACATAGAAAATAATACAAAGACTCAATGAGTCCAAAACAAACCTTTTTATCCCAGTTAACCAAAAGAAAGAAAGATCAACTCCCAATCAACAAAATTAGAGATAAAAGTGGAAACATTAAAACAGAAAATAAAATTATCCAGATCTTTATATGAATCTATATTAAAATCCTATACCTAATTAAATTTGAAAGCCTAAGAGAAATGGATAAATGCCTGAAATCACTGGAATCATCAAAGCTTAACCAAGAAGAGATAAACAGCTTAAACAGACACATAACATATAAAGAAATTGAAATAGTAATACAAAACCTACCAAAAAAAAAAAAAAAAAGGCCCAGGCCCAAATGGATTTACTATGACCATTATTCTGAAAGTTATTCAAAACGGTAGAAACAGAGGGAAATCTTGCACATTCCTTCTATGAAGCCAGCATCATTCTAATGTCAAAACCAGGTACAGATACAACCAAAAAAATGGAAAATATACACCCATATTCTTAATGAATTTAGATGCAAAAATCCTCACCAAAATTCTTGCAAACCTCATACAGGAATATATCATGAAGGTCATCCACCATGATCAAGTTGCATTGATTGCAGGGATACAAGGATGCTTCCACACATGTAAATCAATAAATTTCATAAAACACGAAAATTGACTGAATGAGAAAAGTCACTTGGTTATATCAATTGATGCAGAAAAGATCTTTGATAAAATTCAACATCCCTTAATGTTTAAAAACCTGGATGTAATTGGACTCAAAGGAACATCTCTAAACATAATTAAAGCTATATACAGCAAATTCATAACCAACTTTATTCTAAATGGAGAAAAATTAGAAACATTCCCCTTAAAAACCAGCACACAGCAAGGCTGTCCACTAGTTCACTCCTTTTCAAGTACTTGAAACTCTTGCTAAAGCAATAAGACAAATGAAGGAAATTAAAGGAGTACTAACTAGAAAAAGAGGATGTTAAACCATCCCTTTTTGCAGATGGTATGATAGTATACCTAAGGGGCACCAAGAATTCCACCAGAAAACCCCTAGAAATGATTAACAGTTTCAGAATAGCCTTGAAATATATAACAAACCTGACCAAAGACATTCAAGATCTCTGCAATGAAAATTTTAAATCCTTAAATAGTTGACTGAGAAAGAGATGAGAACATGCAAGGACCTCCCATGCTCATGGATTGTAAAAATTAATATTGTAAAATGACCATGCTATCCAAACTTATATTGAGATTTAATTTGATCACAATCATAATCCCCATGACTTTCTTTACATAATTAGAAAAAAGTTCCTAAATTTCATATGGAAAAACAAAAGACTCTGCATAGCCAAAGCAATCCTGAGCAAAAAGAAAAATGCCAGTGGGATTACTATACCAGTCTTCAAACTATATTACAGGGTTATATCCATTAAAACATCATGGTATTGGTACCAAATCAGATGCATAGATCAATGGAACAAAATTAAAGACACAAACTTGAGTACACACAACTTCAGCAGCTTGATGTTTGGTAAGGGGGCCAAAAATTCTTAATGGAGGAAAGAGTATCTTGAGCAAATGGGGCTGGCAAAACTGGATCACCAGTAGAAGAATGAACCTAAGCCCCTACCTTTCACCTTGTATAAAACTCAACTCCAAATGGGTCAAAGAGCTCAATGTGAAACCTGAAACTCTGCAAATGCTAAAAGAAAGCATTGGCAGTAACCTATAAAATATAAATGTAAGAAAAGTCATTCAAAATAAGACAGCAGTTGCACAGGAAATAAGATCAACAATTAACTAATGGGAAGCCATTAATCTAAAATGATTTTGTGCAGTGAATGAAAAACTCACAAAGAAAAGAGAATATCCACAGAGTGGGAAGAAATGTTCACCAGTGACAAATCTAGCAGAAGTTTAACAGAATACGGAGAGCCACAATTGAAAAACAACGAGTTACATATAAAGGAAAAGCCATCAGAATTATAGCTGACTTTTCAACTCAAACAATGAAAGCAAGAAGAGTTTGGACTAAAGTATTTACAGTACTAAACAACTACAGATGCCAACCCAGGTTACTCCACCTAGCAAAAATATCAATTATATTCAAAGGAGAAAAGAAAATAGTCCATGACATAAACAAGATAAAGGAATACAAGTCTAGGAAATTGACCCTCTAGAAAATACTCAAATCAGTTCAGAGGAAAGAGGAAAGAAGCAGCTACCCCCAAGTGGCAAGAGAGAGTAATTAATGAAAGTATAAACCCAGAAATACAAACATAAATGAAGAATGCAAACAAAATAAACTTAATGGAAGCAATATAGATCTCTCAATTTTGACCCTAAATATTAATAATCTAAACTCCCCAATCAAGACTCACAGACTGAGGGAATGGATTAAGGAACTGAATCCAATGTTCTGCTGTCTACAAGAAACATATCTCACCTTCAAGGAGAGGCACCATCTCAAGGTGAAAGGATATAAAAATAAATATTTCAAGTAAATAGCACCAAAAATCAAGCAGGGGTTGCTCTTTTAATATCAGACAAAATAGGTTTCAAAGTAAAACTAATCAGAAGAGATGAAGAGGGTCACTACAACCTTATCAATGTATCAATCAACCCTGAAAATCTCATGATAATAAATAGATATGCAGCAAACACTGGTGCAACAAACTTCATAAACACAATCCTAAAGTATGTCAAGACAAAGATCAACCTCAGCACAGTAATAGTGGGAAACTTCACTACCCCACTGATCACATTGGACAGATCAATTGGACAAAGAATAAAGGGAGAAACATCTGAACTGAACAAAATGGTACACCAGATGGTCCTAACAGACAGCTACTGAATATTCCACCCAAACACCAAAGAATATACTTTGTACATAGTACCTCATGGAACATTCTCCAAAATCAACCATATACTGGGACACAGAGCAAATCTCAGCAAATACAAAAAACAAAGAAATAATTTCATACATCTTATCATACCACAGTGCAATAAAGCTTAATATCAACACCAGAAAGAGCCCTACTAGCTACAAGAACACATTAAAAACTAAACAACACACTACTGAATGAAGAATGGGCCAAATAAGAAATAAAGAAGTAAAAGCATTCCTGACACTAAATGAAAGGGATAATACAACACAAAAAATCCTATGGGACACCTTAAAAGCAATCCTGATAGGGAAATTCATAGCCTTAAGTGCCTACATTAAGAAAACAGAAACAGCAAAAAATAAATGACTTAGCACTGCAACTAAAAATACTTAAGAGGCAGCAAATGAATCTTAAACCTGGCAGACAGGAAGAATTATCAAAAATTAGAGCAGAAATCATTGAAATCTAAACAAAGAAAACAATACAAAAAGAAAAAGAAAGCAAAAACAATTAATCCAAGATCTTGTTCTTTGAAAGGATAAACAAGATATAAACCTCTAGCCCAATTGACTAAAAGAAGTAAAAAGCAACTCCAAATCAACCAAACAAGACATGAAAAGGGAAACATCACAACAGATAGTGAAAAGATTCAAACAATCTTACACCAATACTTCAAAAACATATACTGTGGGGCTGGAGAGATGGCCTAGTGGTTAGGAGTACCGACTGCTCTTACAGAGGACCTGGGTTTGATCCCCAGCACCCACATGGTGGCCGAGAACCATCTGAAACTCCAATTCCAGGAGAACTCCAGTTCCAGGGGAATCTGACACCCTCTTCTGACCTCCATGGAATTGCAGGACATGGGTGAACAAACTTGCATGCAAACAGTACATTCATACACATACAGAAATAAATAAAATTAAAAAAACCCTATAATCTACTGAATTTGAAAACCTAAGAGAAATGGATGAATACCTGACAAAATCAAATCCACCAAGACTTAACTGGGAAGAGATCAACTGGTATTTAATAGACCCATAATAAAGGAGGAAAACTGATGAAACTGTAATAAAAAAACCTCCTAACTAAAAAATAAAAAAATTTAAAAAAAAAAAAAAAACAAATGCAGATGGAATTAGACTGGTAGGAACATTCCTCAACACAATTAAAGCTATATACAACAAACTCACGCCAACATTATCCTAAATGCGGAAAAAAATAAAAGTCTCCCCCTTAAAGTCGGGAACCTAGCAAGGTTGCCTCCATCCCCACTTCTTTTCAAATATAGTGCTTGAAATGCTTGTGAGAGCAATAAGACAAGAAAAGGAAATTAGAGGAGTACTAATTGGAAAAGAGGAAGTCAAACTATCCCTTTTTGCAGATGACATGATAGTTTACCTAAGGGACGCTAAAAATTGCACCTAAAAACTTCTAGAACCCATCAACAAGTTCACTAAAGTGGCAGGATACAAAATTAACTTAGAAAATGAGTAGCCTTTCTTTATGTGAATAATGAGTAATTGGTGAAGGAATAAACCTGACAAAACCTGACCAAACACACTAAAAATCTCTACAAAGAAAATATTCTAGAGATTGTGGAATATACTAGAAAACGGAAGAGCTCGCCATGCTCTTGTATTGGAAGAATCAATATAATAAAAATGCCCATCCTGCCCAAAGTAATATACAGATTCAATGAAATCCAAATTAGAATCCTCACTAACTGACCTAGAAAAAAAATCCTGAAGTTCATAGGGAGAAACAAAAGACACCTGAGATAGCCAAAGTAACTCTGAGCAAAAAGAGCAATACAGCCATACCAGACTTCAAACTATAATACAGGGCTATAGTCATAAAACGGCCTTGTATTGGTACACAAACAGGCCTGTAAATTAATGGAACAAAATTGAGATTCCCCTGGATACCATGTGCCCATTTTATAAGATGATGGTATCCTTTGCTTAGAGAAGTTTCTTCATTTCCCGTGATCCCACTTGTCATTTTTTAAAATGTTAATGTCTGGCCTATCACAGTCCTGTTCTGAAATGTCTTTCCTGTGCTTATGAACTTGAATGTTTTCTCTACTTTCTCCTAATTCGCTTCATGGTATATCTTATGTTAAAGTCCTTGACCCATTTGCAACTGAGTTTTGGGCTGGATTAGAAAGAAGGAAATAATATCGTTCTTCTAAATGTAACCAGCCAGTTTGACTAGTACCATTTTCTGAAGATACTGACATTTCTCTAATCTATAATTTTGGAGTTGTTCAAAATCAGATATCTAAAGGTATAATGACATCTGTCCTTGTCTGGAATTCTATCCAATCAAGGTGTCTTCTCGTATGTCATTCCCATGGTGTTTTTATTAGAGTAGCTATTTCCTATGAATTAAAATTAGGAATTATTTACCTACCCATAACAGCTGTTTTATTACTCAGTATTTTTAGGAAATCTTGGGATTTTGTGTTTCCATACAGAATTCACGATTATCTTTTCACTTTCTGTAAGAAATTGTATTATAAATTTGATGAAAAATGTTTTGAATCTTTAGATTGCTTTTAGTAAGCTGGCCATTACCAGAGTATTAATCCTACTAAACTATGACTGGTCTTTTCATCTTTTGGTGTTTTCTCTATGTTCTTCAATGTCCTAAAGTTTGTTTCATAAAAATATTATACATGTTTTGACATATTTATTCCAACATTTTATTTAGGCTATAGAAATGGATTCTTCCCTGATGTATCTCATAGTCTGTTTGTTGCTGGTGACTGACTAGGCTACTGACTTTTCTCTGATAATTTTGTATACTGTAACTTTGGTGAATATATTTATTATATGTAAGAATTTATGATGGAGTCTCTGAGGGCTTTTTAAAAATAGAATCATATCATTTTCAAAAAAATGTTCCTTTCCTATTTTATCCTTTCATCTTTTTTCACTTTCTGTTGCTTTAGTTAAGACTTGAAGTCCAAATATGCTTAGAAAGTAGTGGATTTCCACCTATCTACACTATAACTTAGAGTATTTTCTCCTTCTCCCTTTATGTCATAATGTGGTTTTTTCCCATGTAGTTAAATTTTTCATGGGTCTGAAGATAATTGGTTTGCCTATCTATTTTGCATGAAATGGTTCTTTTGATTAAACTTTCTGTGCAAAACTCATTTTCCCTTTTTTCCAAGCTCTATCCTAACTTGACTGTTTCTACCTCCAATATTTCTCCCGTGTACATTCAATTTACCTTTTTTTAAAACTATTCTCCATCTCTTAAGACAGCTACACTGAAGATTCCATTGCAACTTTCCAGCTTCCATGTGTTCTCCAACATAAGTATGCAATTCAAAATATTTAAAGCTCAAATACATATATGAGAAAGAGAATAAAGTGTTCATATATCTGCTGCAGAGTATTTTTCCAGTTCCATCCATTTGCTGGAAATTCCATTACTGGGAATACACAAATAATAATTTCTTGTGTAAATACACCATATTTTCTTTATTCATTTCTTAAATGGTGTTCTTCTTGTTTTCCATTTCCTACATAGTGAGTATTGATCTGACCTTGGATGTGCAAGTATATCTGGAGTAGGACATGAGGTCCTTTCATTATATGCCCAGAAATGTTACAGCTGGGTATACAAATAAGAAAATAAGTTAAAAAAAATTTTTACTGATAAATTCTGTTCCTAAGAGACCTTAACAACTCCACAAAGAATAAGGCTCTTACAGGTACTAAACACGTTTAGCAGAGTGACAAGATACAAATTACCAGATAAAGCCGGGCGTGGTGGTGCACACCTTTAATCCTAGCACTCGGGAGGCAGAGGCAGGCAGATCTTTGTGAGTTCAAGGCCAGCCTGGTCTACAGAGTGAGTTCCAGGACAGCTGGGGCTACAGGGAGACCCTGTCTCGGAAAGACAAAAAAAAAATTACCAGATAAATCAGAAACCTTCCAATATAGCAATGAAACTGGGCGGGTGGCACATGTCATTAATGCCAGCACTCTAGAGGCAGAGGCAGAAGTAGGTGGATCTCTGTGAGTTCAAGGCCAGCCTGGTCTACAGAGCGAGCTCCAGGACAGCTGATACTAAAAGTGAGACCCTGTCTCAAAAATACCAAAAAAAAAAAGGATAAATATTTAAAAAAAATATAGCAATGACAAACACATTGGAAAATATATTAAGGGAACAATCACAATCACCATAGCTACAAATAATGAAAGAAATAAAATGCTGGGCTGGAGAGATGGCCTAGCGGTTGAGAGCGCCGACCGCTCTTGCAGAGGACCCGGGTTCGATCCCCAGCACCCACATGGCAGCTGAGAACCGTCTGAAGCTCCAATTCCAGGAGAACTCCAGTTCCAGGGGAATCCGAGACCCTCTTCTGACCTCCGCGGCATTGCACGACACGGGTGCACAGACTTGCATGCAGACAGTACATTCATACACATACATAAATAAATAAAATTAATAAAAAAATTAAAAAAAAAGAAATCAAATGCTTAGAAGAAACCTAAACAAGAAAATGAAAGACCTCAATAATTAAAATTTTAATATACTAAAGAAAGAAATTGAGGAAGACACTAGAAATGGAAAGACTGGAAATGTAGTACACTGGAAAATTAATATTTCCAAAATGGGCCCTCCTACTAAAAGAAATTTAGAAATTCATCACAATAAAAACTCTGTGTGCATTCACGTAGATATAGAATATATTCTTGAAATTTTAAGTAGGTGTAAAAAGAGAAAAATAATCAAAGATAGTCAAAGAAACCTTGAACAAAAAGAGTTACTTCAGGAGTAATCAAACTGTCAGATTTCAAATTATACTACAGAGCCTTAATTTTATAAGGAACATGGTACTAGCATAAAATGACACCCAGATGAAGGTATAAAATAGAGGGTTTATATTTTATTCTGCACAAATAGTTACTTGATTATTTTCAAAGTTTCAAAAATATACAGTAGATAAATTCCAGCAATTTTAATAAATGATACTCACAAATTTCAACATCTAGGAAAATAAAAGTAGTCCCATGTCTCTCCCTCTGAAAAATCTCAACTCCAAACAGATCAAAGAACTCAACATAAGACCTGATATTCTGAAGCTGCTAGAGGAAAAATTATAGTGAACACTTCAACTTATAGGCACAATTATTACTTTCTGAATATGACTACAGTGGCACAGAATATAAGACTCATGATCTCATGAAACTAAAGTCCTTTGTACAGAAAAGAAACAATGTAGTGTATATAAACACGCATACTGGAAGAAATTATCTGCCATCTATTTGACCAAGAGTGGATTTATGTAAAAAATATACAAAAAATGAAATATTAAACCTCAAGAAAAAAAATAAAGTTTGCATGGGTCTTTTGCATACTGGAACCATTTGTGTGAGTTCAAAAACTTGAGTTGCTAAGCATTCACACATATGAATGAATGAAGACATTTGGGCAGTTTATTGGGTGTGCAGATATGGAAGGATATCTAAGTAGGAAGATGTATGAACTCCACAAAAAATCAATAAGGATTAATATTGATTGATCTGTTCTGTTTGCAATACATGAAACTTCAATAAAAATTTACAACACACACACATACACACACACATACACACACACACACACGCTAACTCACTATGTAACAAAATCTCAGTGCCAGACAGCAGAAACCTCCATTCAAGTTGTTGGTCAGGTTAGTTCAAGAGACTTCCAAAATAATTCAGGCTATTGCTTCAGTCCTTGATTGCCTCCAAGAACTTGAGTGGAAGACTCTATTGCTGAACATAGGACATACTTTGGACACAGGACTTGATATAATCAAGCTGGAACTAATCTTTAAAACTCCTTTCTGGTGACTAACTCCCATAGTGTCAGAGGAGATTATGCAAACTGCTAAAGAAGAAAATACATAATTGGAAAATGATGTATGAAATACACAAAGCATCAATAAAAATAAATTAAAAAAAAGAATAAATTGTAAAACAAACAAACAAACAAAAAAAAAAAGACTGAGAAAAGGATGAAAGACACATAATGCATGAGCTCTGGCATGGCGGGGAGGGGCAAGGAAGGGGGAATGGTCCTAAATTTGATTAAGAAATCTTGTATGAAATACACAAAACCTCAATAAAAAATGAAAAAAAAAAAAAAAAAAAAAAAAAAAAGAAAATACATCTGTGATTCCATTCACCTGTAAGTTGAATAACCCCAACAATGATCAGTCCAGAAAATAACCTCTACTGGTTCAGTAGTGACACTTTTATCTTTGGGGTGATCAATAACTGACTAATTAGACTTACGCCCCACTGAAAGGGAGGGAACTGTTCTGTGTAATTTTGTATACATAGCTTAATAACACAGCTGTAAGAGACATAGATCTGAGAGAAAAGCTTCCTTTTGTCTTATCCTTAGACCAATCCAATTTCTTTCTGCATTTTTTATCTGTATCCTTATATTTACACACAAGCATACCTCTTACCTCTCATCGAATAAACTTCTTTTTACAATAGATGAATAATATTACAGAATTCTACAACTGGTCAAATACAGAGAATAGGTGTCTGTGAGGGCTTCAGCCTTCAGTGACATATTTCCATTTCAAACTGTACTGTACACCTACAACTCAAGATACATGGCAGAACAGGAAGCAGAAATAATATTAATAAATCTTAAATAAGAATATTAATGCATCTTTCAACTATGGCCAGAGAAGCTTCCTCATGTAACAGATGCTAATTAATACATAAAGCAATAACTGGACAAAGTACTATGAATGAGAGTCACCAGTGCTTGTCCCTGAATAGAACACCTATATTAAACTCCTGCCACCCAAGTCTCAGAGACTGGTGAAGAAATGGGAGGAGAAAAATTTTAAGAACCAAAGGTGATGGATAACCACAAGGAAACAGACTGTTCAGGAGATCTGGAAAGCCATGTATTTGAATTTACAGAAATGGTAACAACATACTGAAGACCTATGCAAGCTCATGACTGAAAATATCCCAACATATATGTGGGAGTGTTGGTAAGAAGCCTCACTCTTAGCCTAGGAACTATTAGTAATAAATAACTACAGGAAAAATTAGAGCTGATTTTATCTAATCATATGATGCTATGTAGTTTAAACAAGCTCTGGTGGTTGGATGTAGACAGAAGGATATTTGGTGATAGACACAAATTTGGCTTGAAAGCCCTTAACATCTATGATAGTATACAAAATCTGTAAGGTGTGGAGATAGGGGAAAGGGCCTAATGATCACAATATATCATATGAAATTCATAAAAATCTATAAATAAAAATGACATTTAAATCACAAAAATAATTTGATAAATATTTGATAAAACATTTAAAAATGACTATGGAACTGAAAACTGAGTTATCCAAAATATAAATATAAACTGCTACAAATAGTTTAAACATGTTCAACATCTTTAGGTAACAGAGAAATGCCAAATAAAACTACTTTGGGATACTCTCTCACACTGCTCAGAATAAAACTGTCAAGGAATACTGTTGTAGATAAGCAGAAACAGAACTTTTAAACCTGTCAGTGGGAGTATGTACTAGACGAGTTTACAGTATTATATAGACACGTTTAAGTCAGTCTCATTTTGTCTCTATATATCCTGTAAACTCATACACACAGACACACACACACACACACACACACACACACACACACACCACAAATACGCAGAGAAAAGCATAATTTTTTAAAAATTTTATATATTTATTTATTTTATTTTTTATGTATGAATGTACTGACTGTATGTAGGTTTGTGCACCGGTGTCATGCAATGCGGCTAAGGTCAGAAGAGGGTCTCGGTTTCCCCTGGAACTGGAGTTCTCCTGGAATTGGAGTTACAGACGGTTCTCAGCTGCCATGTGGGTGCTGGGGATCGAACCCAGGAATTCTGCAAGAGCAGTTGGCGCTCTTAACTGCTAGGCTATTTAAAAAAAAAAACTTTAATTTTATTTATTTTTTATGTGTATGAATGTACTGTCTGCATGTTGGTTTGTGCACCTGTGTCCTGCAAAGCTGCGGAGATCAGAAGAGGGTGTCAGATTCCCCTGGAACTGGAGTTAAATATGGTTCTCCTTGGCTGTGTGGGGGCTGGGACTTGAACCAGGGTCCTCTGCAAGAGAAGTCGGAGCTCTTAACCACAAGGCCATCTCTCCAGCCCCCCAGAAAAATTTCTTAACTATTAAAATGAAACTTTTTTTTAGCAAAACAGGTGCTTAGTCTTAGTGATAACATCTAGAATTCATTTTCTAAGGCAACCCTTCACATGTTTGTACTTTGTCTATTGCTATAATCTATTTCTAAGCTGACACTTAATACTTTATTGTATCCTGAAATGAATCTACAAAGCTAAATGCTGTCCTCTGTGTGTCTCCCTCTCATTCTCTCCCTCTCTCCTGCTCTCCATTCCCTGTCTTCTTTCCCTATCACTTATTTTTCATTAATGGCTCCAATGCTTATCTTGTTCTGCAATATGTGAGGAAGGCATAATCACATCCAAACACATATATCCGCACTTAACCTTCCATAAAACCTTTAATTCTTCATTTATTCTTGTTCAACATCCTTCCACACTGAATCTTTTTTTTTTAATTTAATTTATTTTTGTATGTGTATGAGTGTACTGTCTGCATGTAGTTTTGTGCATGCGTGTCCTGCAATGCCGCTAAAATCAGAAGTCTTAGATTCCCCTGGAACTGGAGTTCTCCTGGAATTGGAGTTACAAACGGTTCTCAGCCACCATGTGGGTGCTGGGGATCGAACCCGGGTCCTCTGCAAGAGCAGTCAGTGCTCTTAACCGCTAGGCTATCTCTCCAGCCCCACGCATTGAATCTTTTATTGCACCTTAAAAAATAAAAAGGGAAAATCAAAGAATTAAATATCCCCCTTTTCCCCACATTAGCCTGAATTACCCTTCAGATTCACTTCATTTAGTGGCATAGTACTGCAATATAATTTACATATCATTCACTGTTCAATTTTTCAAACTCGTTGCTGGTTGATAAGAAATCCTAATACTATAACATCATATCAATTTTTCTTCTGGACAGTAGTAATGGTTAATTGTTTCATTATTGTGAGCTACTTCAATTCATCTTGTACTCTAATCCACCTAAAGCTGTTTCTTTCCCTTTCAACACTGCAGTGGTGGCTGCTGATATCTGCCTTTCTATCCTCATCTAAGCCTTTTTGTTTGGTATTATTTCTTTCAAAGCAGAATCCTCAAGGATTTGGTATCTTTACAAGCCATGTGGCTTTCTTCTTTTACTAAGCACATTTTTTTTCATTTTAATCACATTCACCATGAGGTTTTAAATATTAGTAATTTGACATTTCAAAAATCCTATACCTATGATGCTGCACATCTCAGGAGGCAGAAGCAGGTAGATCTCTATGAGTTAAAGGGGAGTCTGGTCTTTATAGGAAGTTCAAAACTAGGTATGTCACAGAGCTTTAACCCCAGAGCTGGGGAGGCAGAGGCAGGGGAGGATCTCTGTGAGATGTACCCTATTCTGCATACACTTGCAAACTAAAAGAGGTAATGTCTTGTAATTCCCAGCATGAGAAGAATATGCTTTAGAATCAATGTATGACACTGAATTATCCATTTATATGTAGCTAAAATTATGGGTGCACATTTTACACTTAGTTGCATCACTTAGCCCATGGGGGGGGTGCTCAGAAAGTGATAAATTGCTGTTAATGCAAAGAGAATGTGAAATCTCTGCTCTAATATATTTTCTAAATGCTCTGCAAAATTGCTTATACTAAATATTGCTCAGATTGAAGATGTAGTCTCAATATTGAATTTTGTAGGATTTCTTTTTATCACAGCAAATTCAAATTTTAATCTTTGGTTCAGAAAACTCCTTAAAAGCTTGTGCTTCATCAAAATCCTATTGGCTAAATATTTGACAAGGTTTAATCACCAGAATTTTTTATTAAAAGGTATTTAAGACTTTGAATTTGAAAGTAGACTAGAAATCCATCTAAGCAAATTAAGTATACAGTAGATAGAAAAACACTGGCATTTGGTTTACAGGATTTCATTTGATCAAAACATAGTCTGCAGGGGAGCCTTTGTGTAATGAATATATATATTCAATATACATGTTCTATATCTCTATATATAATCTATATTCATATATATGAGAGAGAGAGAGAGAGAGAGAGAGAGAGAGAGAGAGAGAGAGAGAGAAGGGGGCCATGGCTTTTGGAAAATGAATAATACACACAGTGAATTCAGAAGTTTAGTACACACACTGAAGAGCCTTTAAGTACACAAATTAGACTCTGTAGGCTGTATTATAAATAATGGAGCACATTAAATTGGATGGGAGCAATAAGGGGAAGTGCATATATGGGACAGGATCTAAATACCATCAAATTATAGTGTTTGAAAACTGAAAAAAAAAATTGCTGGGCATGGTGGTGAATGCCTTTAATCCCAGCACTTGGGAGGCAGAGGCAGGTGGATCCCTGTGAGTTCAAGGCCAGTCTGGTCTACAGAGTGAGTTCCAGGCTAACTGGGGTTACAGACAGACCCCATCTCAAGAAAAGGACCAAAATTAAAAAAGAAATTGCAAAAATTCAATTAAAAATATAGCAAAAGAAAAAAAGAAAATAATCAGAGATAGCTAAATTCAACCATTCCATTTAGTGACAGATTTAAACGTAGAAAATAGAAGGGAACAAATGTAATTAATCTTTGACCATTAAAAAAATTAGAATTATGGCTAGAGAGATGTTTCAGCAGCTAACAGCACTGGGGGCTCTGGCACAGGACCTGGGTTTGATTCCCATTACCCACATAGTGGCAAACCATCAGCAACTCCAGTCACACGGGGACCCAATAGACACTCTCCTGGCCCCTGAGGGCATTGCACAACATGGTGCACCTACATATGTGCAGGGTATACACACGGGTCACTAAAAAATCAGAATTAATTTAAATAATAGTATCTCTTTCTACAACATGCATATTGCCTAAGAACCAAAAATATTATATTAACAGAATGCAAGATAACACAATTTTTCTGTGTTTATTTCAGGTACAAAATTATAGATTATATTCCTGAATAAGGTGAGGTAAAACCAGGTTCAAAGTAAAACATAATTCTTACTCCAGGCAAACTTCTGTATCAAAAATTAATTTTGTATTAAAATTAATTCTCACTTTTCTTTTTTTTTAATTTTTTTAAAATTTTATTTATTTTTGTATGTGTATGAGTGTACTGTCTGCATGTAGGTTTGTGCACCCGTGGCGTGGTCAGAAGAGGATCTCAGATTCCCTGGAACTGGAGTTCTCCTGGAATTGGAGTTACAGACTGTTCTTAGCCACCATGTGGGTGCTGGGGATCGAACCTGGGCCCTCTGCAAGAGTAGTTGGTGCTCTTAACACCTAGGCTATCTCTCCAGCCCCTAATTCTCACTTTTCTATATTGAGTTCAAGGTGAAGGAACTGGAAAACTTAGTACCATGTTTAGCCTTGTTATTTTTTTTAACAATTTTTTATTTTATTATTTTTTTATGTGTATGGATGTACTGTCTGCATGTAGGTTTGTACACCTGTGTTGTGCAATGCCATGGAGGTCAGAAGAGGGCGTTGGATTCCCCTGGAACTGGAGTTAAAGATGGTTCTCAGCCACCATGTGAGTGCCGGGGATCGAACCCAGGTCCTCTGCAAGAGCGGTCTAGCCTTGTTGTTTTTAAAAATACATATGAGTATTTGCCTGCATGTAAGTGCACCTATGCATGGAATGCCTGTGGAAGATAGAATAGGCCATCATATGCTTTGGAACTGGATCTATGGTTGGTTGTTATCCTCCATATGGGTGTTGGGAACCAAACCTGGGTCTTCTGCAAGCCCAACCTATATTCTTAGATGCTCAGCTGTTTCTCCAGACCCAGAGTCTACTCTTTCATTGATGGTAAATTCTTATTCAATCATCCCATGTAAGAAAGGACAATTTAGCTCCTAGGAGTAGGGGTTACTTTACAGGAGCATTACTTATATTCATGAAGTTTCTTCCTTCATGACATATTCATCTCCCAGATCTCACCTCCTTATATAGCATTCAGGGCTTGGGCTTTTCACATATGTTGTGGGGACCTAAATATTTTTATTTCCATAGTATAGTCATGACTCAGTAGTGGTGCTTCTAAATATCAGAGAAAACACACAGAATCAACATGAGACAGGATTTACTGATACATACTTATAGACATGGGCTTAGGAGGAATCAAATGTACCTGCACATAAAATGCATAAAGTGCTTTAAAAGGCAAATATCTTTTCAAGCAATTCAAATCTACGATGCATATTTATATGATATAAATTATACTAACTTTAGTAATCATATAGAATGTGAAATGTGATATGGGGAGGCTAGAGAGATTGCTCAGTGGTTTGAGCTGTAGCTGTACTACTTTTAGAAGTCCTTAGTTCACTTCTCAGCACCCACACAGTGGCCAACGAACATTTGTAATTATAGACTCAAGATATTACACCCCTTCCTCTGTCCTCCGCAGGCACTGCACAGCACAGGTGCACATATATACATGCAAACAATGCACTCATACATGTAAAGTGTGATATTTGGAACACAAAATCAGAATCCTCTTCACAATTTTATTATGATAGTGTGTAATCAATAAACATGATTTACTAGTATAATATCCTTATTAATTACATGCTATCAATTATTTCAAAGCACAAGCATATGTCCACAGGCATGTACAGCTGAAGTTCTCTCACTTAACCTCAATAAGAAGAAATAATATGAAATAATGAGTGGGAAAAATATAGATATTAAAATACTACAATAAAATTAATGTATATGGAAGTTAAAATATATAAATATTGAGACTCTATTTCAATTTTATATGTATTTTTTTATTCTGCTTTATTATAAAAGAAAAATTGGTTGGGTGATATAATACCACAAAAATTGAAAAGCAAGATAAAAGCAATTAAGAGAAAAATAAAGCTTTGTCCCCTCCTAATCGGTCACAGGCAAATAAAAAACAATAATAGATCATATGTTCAGGACTTTCTAAGATAAGTAATGTTTTAATCTCACACACAGAGGAGAATGTAAGACGGTGTTTAACAGGATTAAACCATCATTTCACTGTCTATAAATACATGTGTGCTGGATAGCTTTAGTGTCAACTTGACACACCTGGGTTGAGGGAGCCTCAATTGGGGAATTGGCTCCATTGGACTGGCCTGTGGCCACATCTGTGGAGTATTGTCTTCATTGTTGAGCAATGTGGGAGAGCCCAGCCCACTATGGGCGGTGCCGCCCATATAAGAGGTCAAGCTGGGCATGGGCCAGGGGAGCAAGTCAGTAAGCAGCTTTTCTCCATGGCCTGTTGCCTCCAGATTCCTGCCCTGAGTTCCTGCCTTGGGCTCCCTTAGTGATGAACTGTGACCCAGGTGATGTAAACTGAATAAGCCTTTTCCTCTCCAAGTTGGTGTCGGTCAGGGTGTTTTGTCACAACAATGGAAGACAAACTAGAACAACATGAAAACAGTATGTTGTACACTTCAAATGCATATATTTTATTTGTTCCTTGTGTTTCAAGAAAGCTAGGAATCGGAGAAGAAAAGACTGGAAAACACTATTAGAATTTGTTTTAGATTACAGTTGAATCTGATTCCAAACACTACCAAAAATGTTCCTGTTTCCAGTTTTCTAACCTATTCTCCTAGTAAAGGCTAATTTTAGTTAAACCACTTATTCAAGATTGCCATTTCCATAACACCTATAGTTTAACTAAGCAAGCTCTATATTATGAGGAATATATGATACAGGTATCGACCGCTTCAACTATTTACCCATCCTCTTAATATTTGGGAGTTTTCTTTTTTGTTTTTAATTTTATTTATTTTTTATGTGTATGAATGTACTGTCTGTATGCAGGTTTGTGCACCCGTGTCGTGCAATGCTGCGGAGGTCAGAAAAGGGTCTCGGATTCCCCTGGAACTGGAGTTCTCCTGGAATTGGAGTTACAGACGGTTCTTAGCCGCCATGTGGGTGCTGGGGATCGAACCCAGGTCCTCTGCAAGAGCAGTTGGTGCTCTTAACCACTAGGCTACCTCTCCAGCCCCTATTTGGGAGTTTTCTGTTGCACTTTATATAATATGCTTTGATAGAAGAAACTGACTGTAGCAGTTCCCTGGGTACTGGCAATAAACCCTGGCACTGTCTTCATCATGATGCCATGTGATGAAGTCAGACCTTGTCTTGTGAGAGCAAAACCTTCCCCAAGTACTAGCCTATTCCAAGAGATATCTATCACCAGTGACTGACTATGCATTGACAGTACCATTGGGTCTCCACTCCCTCTTTATTGAAGACAGCTTTCCACATGAAAATGAATCAGGTGAGATGAAATATAATTCAGAAATAGCTGGTAGAGAAATCACTACCCAACTTGGAATATACTAACATACAAATAAAAGCCTAACATAAAACTAATAAGAATTATTTAAAAAATAAAATTAAAGAAAGCTTTGGTTAATCAGAAAGGGCAGTGAAGAAACCTTAATCAGATGTCATAGAAAAGAAAACCTGAATGATACAGTTGTGGGAGGAAAGGCTTTTGCACTCTTATAGATGGTACATTAGAATCCAGAAACTATGCTCTGTGTTTCTGGCTAAAATTATTTTCAAGCAAAATGTAAAAATAACCCATTGTTTCTTTGTTTACCTGTCTGTATAAACTTTATCAGATGAATGTGGGAAAGCAGAGATAAACTAAGGAATTGACCACACACACACCCACTACCACATCACTACACACAACCACTACTCACAACGGTATATATATAATATCATATAATATATTATTATTTATACTATTATTATATATAATATTTCAGATGATGAACATTCAACAAACTGGATATTCAGAGCTTTCTGAAATCTTAAGAATTATTTAAAAGGATTTCCCCTTGTATCCACAATCTCAATGTATGAAAAATTATGCACAAAGACATTCGTCCTTATCTGTACTCTATACAAATTACTGAAAATGATTGGCATGCGACATTTGAGATGATAATTGGGAATCTCCACTGTGTTGCTTGGCAAATCTTGCCAATAAGAAAAGTATGAATAATTTTCAGACAGAAGGTTGCATGTAGTAGACTGTCATAGGCCAAACATTCATTCTCATTCCAGTACACACTTCATTAGCTGCTTACATCAGGATTTGGAGATCTGTGTCTTCAGTCCCCAGGAGTCCTCATTGACCTTGTGACTAGCTTTAACCAAAAGCATTTGGCACAAATGTATTTTCAGTAAACACTAACATCAACTGTATATTTATCATGAGGACAAGAAGAGTTGTCAAATCAATGTAAATAATTGTAATAAATGTCCAAAACATTAAATAATTGAAGATATAATATTTCATCCAGTGCTAGCTCTGACTGACAGAAGAGTTTTGTTTGGATAAATATTAAAATGTGGTGGATCACAGAAGCAAAATAAAATCTCAAAAGCAGATAGATTTCAAAGAAATTGTCCTCTCTCCTTGGACTTCTATTTCAGTGTACTACTGAAGTATTTAAAGTGAGAAGCTGCATTGCTAGGATATTTGGTATCAAGAAATAAATTGAGAACAGTAGATGTGTGAGAATTCTAAAACAAATACAGAAACCATACAGAATCACTGTACATATCCTAGGAAGAAAAGATGAAAGCAGTGGAGTTAATCAGGGAGAGAAATATAAATATCTAAGCGGGGTGAAGAAATATATTAAAATAGTGCAAAAATAAAAAGTAGTACAAAAATATAAATGTGTACATATGTAAACTTTGCCTATACCAACATGATTATTCTGTTGGTAGAATTCTGATGATTACTCCAATTTTTGCTAGATTATGATATAACCCTCAAAAATACAACTTTTCTAAATAAGCCAATAGTCAAAAAGTAAGAGAATAAATGTTGTAAAATGGACATGAATCGAATTTTATTCTCTCTGCCATCATTTCTGCATTTTTTCCTGCTAATAAACTCAGGAACCCACAAGAAGTACAGTGTCACTGAGCAGCATCCTCAGTTTCTCTTTTATTAGTTTTGATGGAACTGAATGTGGGCCAAATATTTTAAACTTAAAAATGGTTTTGCAAGATAACTATCAAGATTGAAGGAAAAGAAAATTGTGCTTACAAAGCATAATTGTGCTAATAAGAAAATTTGAAGGAAGTGAAAGCATGGATTGCATATGGAAATTATAATATATTTCTTAATTTTAAAAATAAAGGCATTTAATGTCCTTTATGGTACTTTACAATCAATATTATGGACATTCACCTATTTTTGTCACTGATTCTAAGACAGTCATTTCCATGAGGAAGAAGTCATAATCATGAATATCTTTAATTTTAATGACTAAGACACAATTTATAAGGTATTGCCTGCTCAATAACTGTCGATTTCTTAATAGTGTGGAAGTCAATAAACATCACCAATCAAAGATATTTTAGGTCTTTATACACAAACATAGGAGACATATGCACTAGCTGACAAAGTAATAATCTCTGGACTCTCTGAAAAGGGAGTTATACATAGAAGAATACGGCCAGCACTGTATTCTTGTCTGTATAACTCTCAAACAAATTACAATGCCAAAGTAAAACTCTCCAAAGGATAAGGTTTTCAAAAATCACAATAACACTGTTTAATCTTGTCAAAATTTGTATATATATATATATATATATATATATATATATNTTTGCGTTTGCATGGGTCTTGTGAATACTGTCACCATTGTTCTGAATTCATAGGAGCAAGTTTCCAGAGGCCTGAAAACCTGTAACCTTTTGGTCATACACCTAACCCTGGCTCTTACAATCTTTCCAACCTTTGTTCCACAATGGTCCTTGAGCCATGGCTAGGTAAGGTTTAATATAGGAGTCTTATCCAGAAACAAGCAAATTTGTCCATTTAAAGTGTAATCTCTCTCTCTCTCTCTCTCTCTCTCTCTCTCTCTCTCTCTCTCTCTCTCTCCCTCTTCTGCTCTCTCCTATTTCCCTCTATTTTTATGATGAAATATCAAACACAGTTACTCATACTTGCTATTAAGGCACTCCATATAGGTGGATTAACTATTTTGTTGAACATTTGCAGATCCTTTATTAAGAGCATTCTCAAGGTTTTTTGTTTTTTTTCAAATAATCTGAAATTATACTGTAAAATTCACTGGAAATGGTCCAAGAATAAAAAATAATTCAATATTAGATTCAACTTTAGAAATGCTTTTCTTTAAAAAATCATTACTTTACTTAAAATTTAGATAATAGCTATGAAGGAAAATTCTCAATATTTATAATTGAATTATAATCCAGGATTCACACCCAGAACCAGTAGAGATGTTCTCAAAATTTAAATTTATGATTTATTTATATTGCCAAAATAAAATCTCAAGAAATTATTGTAAATTGCTGTCTAACTTCAATAGTTTTTTTAAAATTATTTTCTTAATGACCATATGGAAAAAATGCTCCTGGGAACTTTCTTTTATGGATCTACAGCAATGTTGTCAGCATGTACAAGATCCATGCAAAAGTAAACAGAATAAAATCCAGCATAGAATTGTGGAAATAGAGAGCAGTCTCCAATCTTAGCTGAAGAAAATTGGCACCTGATTACTGCTCAGTGAGGAAGAATATGTCTTTAAGGGAGAGAATCTAGATTGCCAGAATAAGCACCAGTGGATGAACTTGCACTGAGGGATATTTTAGTTCACTAAAATAACTCCATAGGCCTTAATATAAATGATAAAATGCATGAAACCCAGAACAAGGGATTATGGGTATGCAGATGGGAGGTAATAAATCATATTAAAATGTTTTGTATGGAATGAAGAAAAATTATATAAATGTATATATATATATATATATATAGAGAGAGAGAGAGAGAGAGAGACAGAGACAGAGAGAGACAGAGAGACAGAGAAACAGAGAGACAGAGAGACAGAGAGAGAAACAATGGAAACTGATTTTTATCCTTTAAGGTACAATTTTAATATCTATTATATATCTTTCTGAAGTTGAACTAAATATTGAATTCCTTTTATTCTTAGACCATTTCCAGTAAATTTTACGTAAACATTCAGGTTGAATAAATAGAAACAGGATATCCTTGAAATTTTAATTTCAATATGAAGTTTGTGATTATCTTTCAATTACTCTGAAAAACTGTGTTTGAATTGTAATGCCTACTGCATTGAATTTGTAGATTCCTTTTGGTATGATGACAATTTTCAAAATAAACCTACCAATCCACGATTTTTTTTTCCATTTCCATCTTCTGACATAACCTTCAATTACTTTCTTCAATGTGTAAATATTTTTGTTATGAAAGTCATTTACTTCCTTGGTTTATTTACCCCAAGATGAAATACTATTTTGAGGCTATTGTGAATGGAATTGTTTACCTGAGTTCTTTCTTATATGTTTGTTAGGGGATATAAGAAGGCTAATTATTGTGTTCATTTTATACCCTGTGAGTTTGCTGAAGTATTTATGAGTTCTATATGTGTTCTTCTGGAAACTTTTGGTCTTTCAGGAATAGAAATACACATACATTGAATACTTCTTTCTAATCTGTACTCCTCTTGTATCCTTCATTTGTCTTTTGCCTACCTAATATTTCAAGTACTTTACTGAACATGTTTAGAGAGGGAAGCCACCCACATATTGTTACTGAATTCAATGAGAATTCTTTGTTCTTCTCTATTTAGTATGATGCTAGCTATGGACTTATTGCATATAGATTTTATTATGTTGAAATATTTCCCCTGTAAAACCCTAGATTCTCCATTACTTTTATCAGGAGTGGATGTTAGATTTTTCCAAAAGCATTTTCTAAATCTTAATAAAAGATCATGAGGTTTTTGTCCTTGGGTTTGTTTATGTACTTGGTTAAAATTATTAATTTTTGTATGTTAAACCATCCCTGAATATCTGAGACAAAGACAACATCCTCATAATAAATAATCTGTTTGTTATATTCTTACATTCAGATTGTATTTTATTGAGAATTTTTGTTCAGTAGAGAACATGCTCTATAATTTTCTTTTTCTATTTTTCTTTGTCTAGTTTTGGTAGTAGAATAATATCAGATTCAGGAAAAGAAGTTACAATATTTCCTTCATTTTCTATTTTTATGAAATAAATTGAGTAGTACTGGAATTATTTATTTGGAAGTTTGTTAGAATTTTGAGTGATCTGGTCTTTGGTATGTTTTAGTTTGGAGATTTTTTATTATTGTATCTATTTTATTGGTATTTATGGATCTGTTTTATTTGGGGGGGTGTTTTTCAGACAGACAGTCTCCATGTAGCCCCAGCTAGCCTGAGACTAGCTATGTAGACCAGGCCGGCCTTGAACTCACAGAGATCCACCTGCCTCTGCCTGGTACTAAAGATGGTTCTTAGCCACCGTGTGGGTGCTGGGAATTGAACCCTGGTCCTCTGCAAGAGCAGTCAGTGCTCTTAACCACTGAGCAATCTCTCCAGCATATGGATTTGTTTTATACATATATTAAATATTCTATCAGTGTTGTTGCTTTAACTAGTAGTATTATTACTTTGAAGGACTGTGTAAGCTGGAGAATTTGGAAAGGGTATGAATGGCAAACCCACATTATAGGAACAGTGCCATTATTTCTCATTATCATTGAAGCTTGCTAGTGCAGTTTTGTCAATAAACAGTATTCAAGAATTATTATACACGTAGAATTTCAAATGCAAAATCCAAGATATAATTATATAATTTACATTTGAGAATTTTATTCGTTTAGTTATTACAGTAATTTATTTTCTGTGTTAATTTCATTGACAGTTTACTTCTAGAATTTCAATTAGGGCATAGGTGAAAGCATACTGGCGCTGCAGATGAGTAATAGAAAACAAATTGAAAACCTCTTGGCCCATGTTAATGGGAGAAGTCCAAAATCAAGGCCTGGATATGCAGGACCATGTATAAATGAGCAACACATTTGGGACCCAAGGCATTCTGTTCCAGAGAATTAGTCTGACCAAGACCAGAATCTAAAAATAATAGGGGCCTTCCCTATTTCCAACATAAAATGCAAACCTCTACCATGCACTTTCTTAGTGCTTAATCAGATTTTATCCATATCACCTTGTGTTCCTTAAACACACATTTTTTATAAAATAATTTTTTGATGTTTTATAAATTTCATAGATCATTTCTCAGTCCAATTTAGACACATTCCCCTTTCCATGACCCCCACCTCACCTCAGTTCATGCATTACGCCATACATGCCTTGCACCTTTTTCTGAGTCTTTTTAAAGTTTTTCTCTACACAGATTGTATATATATGTATATAATAAATATATCATAAAATATATAATAAATTATATATAAATAAAAAATATATGTCACATATATACCCCTGAAAATAAACTGTGTGTTAATTCCAAAATATGCTTAGGAGCTCACATTTTTCCCTTTAATTTTATATCTCTCTAAAATATGAATACATACCCTCCACCCATATACTGCAATTACATCTCAAAAAGTGTTCAATGTTGCTAATAACTAAGGAAATGCAAATTAAAACCACATAAGATTTCATCTTTCTCCAGTAAGACTAGCTATCATCCAGAAAACAAAGGCTGCAAAATTCTGAGAGGTTGTGGGGAAAGGGGAACACTCATCCACTGCTGGTGGGAATGCAAACTCATGCCACTTCTATGGAAAGCAGAGTGGAGAACTCTTAGAAAAAACAAAAATGAGCCTTACACCTGACCCAGTCATACCACTCATGGGTATGTACCCACAAGACTCATCCTATCACAGAGATACATGCACACCTATGTTTATCGCAGCTTTCTTCACAACAGTGAAGAGCTGGAAGCAAGCCAAGTGTCCCTCAATGATGAGTAGATAGAGAAAATATGGTGCATCTACACAATGGAATTCCATGCAGCAGTAAAGAAAGATGACACCATGAACTTTGCAGGTAAAAGTATGGAACTCAAAGACATTATGCTAAGTGAAGTACACTCCCAGAAAAACACATAATGAATGGTACCTCTCATTTGTGGATGCTAACACCAAATCGCTACTTGAAAGTCAAGCTGAGAAACATTAATGTTATATTTCTTTTAATCTGAAAGTAACTGTGCTATTATAATGTGAATCCCTTAATGGGCTGTAGAATTCACTTACCACTTATTTTCAGATTTTGTAACACATTATAATTCTTATTTTGAAATCATTGTCTTATGCAGCCATTGGGTTATCATTCTCAGAAGCATAACAATAGGATTGCTGACTTTTCTGAGTAGACATATTATCTTGATTATTTGTGATTTTTTAATATGAGACTTAGGCCTCTGGACATGTGTGGTGATATTTCATATGGGTACATGAACTAGTATTTGTTGAGTGTGTATTTGTACTTTGCTGTTTCCCTAACTTGTCTGGTTATCTAGCTACTTAGTGTTCAGTTTGGGGACCACTTTATATTAATGTACAAATAGGGTGAAAGAAGTGACTTTTGTTCAGCTACAGATAGGTACTATAATTGAGTTGAGATTCCACAGCAGGGTGGGTATGGAGCTGCTAGATGAATAGGTAGTGTATTAGGCTAAGCAGGGGTAGTTTGTTGATCTGGTAGGCACACAACTGAGATGGTGGGGTGCAGAGATGTCTAAAAAACATAATCTTAGTAACAAAGGTCTGAATCAAGGAAGAATCCAAGAGAACTAACCATCATGAAAGCTGAGATGACTGAGATAGAAGAAAGAATTCACACTGCCAAGTTTGTGGAGTGCAAGGAAGTGGGCAGATAAGAATTATCAAAACCCAGGAAAGCTTCTGAGATAAGAATGCAGAGCACCAGGAGTCCTCCAACAAATAAGGAAATATCAAGCTGGCACCCACTAATTTTAAATATTTTTTTCACTTATATCAATATACAGAATATTCAACAAAGTAAAAGCAGGAAAACAATCTGTGTAAATTAGGGTGAACCCCAGACATCTCTTAAGGACCAACTAAGGTTTTAGCTTCATCTAAGATTTGAACAGCTATGTTGATCACTGGCCAAACACAAATTCTCATTCTGCTCATATAAACCCATCTAAAATGAATAGGCATTTTCTGAGTATACAATTTTAAAGTCTAGGACATTCAAATGTATATTATATCATGAACAAACATTAGGAGAACTTTTTATTTCTTTGAAATTAATATATCTGGATCATTTCTTCCATGTTTCTTTTCTTAACTGTGCTATCCGAATAATGTGACACAGATAAAATTTCACCAGGTGGATGCTCCAAATAGGTTTTACCCAAGCAAAAATTCTTGACCTACAAATAGACTCTACAGAGGTCATTTAATAGTCTCTCAAAAGATGTATTTTGAGAGGGAGAAATCAATTTTTCATGATATCTGTTTATAAGGTTTTTAAAGAATGTGCTTCCACATTCAGTGTCTGATTACTCGTTCATCTTTTTTTCTCACTCATGCTCTCAAGGACTACACCTTCTAATAGATTACAGCATCTAAGATTATCTTTAACGAACTTCAGAGGAATGTAGGCTAAAAAAACATAAAAACATTTATCCACTACACATTTAGAATCTCTATGACAGCAAATGTTTCCTGGGCCCAAATAATTAGCATTCCATGTATTTGGACCCAAATAATTAGCATTCCAATTTGTAAAAAGTTGAAAGAATTCAACACACATCTCTCAATAATAAACTTAAATATTAATGGTTTAAACTCCTCAATCAAAAGACATAGACTGGGAGATTATATTAGGAAACAGAATTCATCTATATGCTGTCTACAAGAAACCCATCTCACCCTCAAAGACAGATACCAACTCAAAGTGAAATGACAGAAAAAATAATATTCCAAGCAAATGGGATAAAAAATCAAGTAGGAGTTGCCATTCTAATATCAGACAAAATAGACCTCAAAGTAAAGTAAATCTGAAGAGACAGAGGGGCACTACATCCTTATCAAAGGAACAATTAACCAGGAAGACATCACAATCCTAAATGTTTATGCACCTAACTCAGGTGCACTGGCCTATATAAGCACAATTCTAAAATTAATTACCATTTACTTTCAGACATGGTAATTAATGTATATGGGTGGAAGGTATATATTCATATTTTAGAGTAATATAAAATTAAAAGGATAAAATGTGAACTCTTAAACATATATCAGTGTTAACATACAGTTTCTTCATGGAGGACATAATTCTGGTACATATATGACATTTATATAGGCATATTTTGGAGCAATACAATGGGGAGGGAACCACATCAACATAAGGACTGTGTCAAAGAACAGACTGATATAGTTAAATTCTGCCCCAAACCATAAACCTTTGCAGAGAAAAACTTTAAAAAAGACTGAGAGAAAGATCCAAGACGTGTATGGCAGAATGGATGATCTGGGATGGAGTGTGGAGAAGGGAACAAGGAATATGTCTAAATTGAACTGAAAAATTATATCTTTAATACACAAAACATCAATAAAATATTGTATATATAAAAAGAAATACTATTCAAACTGATAGAAAGAAAAGGTCTCTGAAACTTCACAACAGACTTTCCAAGCTGTACTTTTACATGACAAAGAACATGTTGTGCAATAGTGGCAGCTGGATAAATGTGCTCCCGGAAAGAAAAAGTAAAAAAAAATCCTAATTTGATCTATGGCCTACTCTCTGGTAGCATATGACACGTAAGTAACACTGTAATCTTGGTGCCTCCTAATGTCAGGGGACTCTATCTACTATATTGCAAAGTTACTAGCATCCCTTGGTCAAAGAGTTATAATGCCCCCACCAAGATATCTCCAAGCACATGTGTCTGTACCCATAGACTAACTTGTTAACAATTTTTAATATGTGTTGCTATTTGTCTTTTATTAATATAATTAGAAGTAAACTGCTAGAGGACCCACCAGTCTATAGTAAACAGAACATAGACATTCCCAAGAATTTGAAGTGTCACCTCAGGAAGGGAAGAAAGGGAAAAGGAGGAAAGAGAGGGGACAGAAGAAGAAAAAACAAACCTGGATCTTCTATCTCTCATTCTCTCTCACCTTCCCCTCCATCCAAAGCCCAGGGACTGTTTCAGAAGAGGTGGGCACACAAGATTGTAAGGGCGAAGGAGGGGGGATGAATTGTGAGATTACAACAAAAATGGACTTGATTTTATTTTTCGTGTAATCAAATCTTTTCAATTGGGCTTGGGGACCCTGTGTTGTACAGAAAATTAGAGGCTTATGTAATTGGGCTGGTATGGACATTCCTCAACGTTTGTACCCTAAATAAGCACACTTACTACTTAAATAAATTAATTTTTTTTTTCAAAATAAAACATTTCAGCTACTAATCTTAACATATGTAATAATATGTTTATGAATTTATACACTGTATAAAATATAATTTCATAGTGATTATACAAACTTGTCAATATTCACATAGCAAGTGAGAAAACAGAAATATATGAATAATTTGAAAGATCATAATTGCAGTGATTTCCTGGGAAAAATACATTTTAAACCTGTTTCCCTAAACTGAAATGAGGATTATTTCTTGTTGATTGTCAGTGCCCTGATTACTTACTAGTACATTAGTCAAGCTATCTATAACTTACATGTGGTTGAACACAGGCATAAATTGTTCCACACTGAAATGAGCAGATTCCTTCAAATTTCAAGCAGACTGGTTTTTAACCAAGAAACTGTACATATGAACATTTGGTCTATTTTAAAGAAAGCATCTCTCTGAAAGAGAGTATGAATGAATTAATTCACCTGAGGACAGTAATGAGTACTCTAAAAGAAAAAAAAAAGGTATGTGCCTTCTTGGTATGACAAAGCTGTTGTACACATAAGTTCACAGGAGCTGTGATTACATGTGTAAGAGTTACACAAGCACTTACCTATGGACATTCCATCTTGGAGGAGAAGCATTTCTAAGGCTATTCTCTTTCCCAAGCAGACAGTTAATGGTTACTGGGGGGGGGGTATATTCTTTAGTGGTAGTCACTGGTAAATTGACCTTACCCAAGTAAATAATACCCCAGCCCATATTCTAGAAGTCAAACCTAATTAATCCAATGGACCACAACAAACGTGCACACAAAGTGTTATGAGAATAAGAGGATGAACTTTTGGGAGCTCTAAGACTTTCAGTGGGAGATGGAAGGAGAAAATGAGTAAGAATAACATTGTGGAAGTGTGGCAGAATACACTGAAAACATTTCCAGGATCTACTTCTGAGAAACATGGAGACCTTTGACTTATCTCATTTGGAAACAAATTTCATGTCTAATGTTCCAGCTTAGAGTGTGTATGCATGCATGTGACATTCCATTTCTTCCACAGGCTAATTTGAAAGGGATTGATGTCATTAATGGGAAGCAGTTAAGTGATTTTATCATTTTCTTCTTTGAAGACATTTATTTGAACCAGCAAATCAAAACCATTCCCCTGATAAATAAAAAATTTATTGCACATTATTTATGTACTTTTAACTAAAATGAAAAATCAATAGGTTCCCGATCATCTCAGAGCATATGCAACAATGCTGTTGAATGGCATACTGTTCTAAATATTCACGTTACACAAAGAACATACTCAATGTGTAAATTCCTGCCCAAATAAAATTGAAGTAAATTCTATGATTTATTCCTTGCATTTATGTAGAAAAGACTAAAGAATAGTCACACATTTTTATATTTGTTTATGCAAGATTACATTACAAATCAAATCTAGACCTGTGTCCTTCTCCATACCCCCTCACCCCACCAGAGCTCATGCATTCTGCCAAACATGCTTTTCATCTTTTTACAGTCTTTCTCAAAATTCTCCATGCAGAAGATGACTGTTTCCAGCAGAAGTTCACCGTTTTAGTCAATTCTTTGATGCAGTCTTTTCTGTTGTTGTTGTTCCTTCCAATATGTATCACTCCCAAATACCTGGACAAAAGCTCAAGGAGCCCTGCACAAGAAATACTTAACTAGGTACCTAGTGCTAGCATCCACAGATGAGGGATACCATTCATCATTTGTTTTTCTAGGACTGTGTTACTTCACTTAACATATCTTTTAGTTCCATCCATTTACCTGCAAAGTTCATGCTTTCATCTTTCTTTACTGCTGCATAGATCTCCATTGTGTACATATACCATATTTTCTCTATCCACTTGTCAGTTGAGGGGCACTTACGTTGGTTCCATATCTTTGCTATTGTGAAGAGAGCTGCAATAAACATGGCTGTACATGTATCTCTGCGGTAAGATGAGTCTTGTGGGTATATACCGAGGAGTGTTATGACTGGGTCTGGTGACAAGCTCATTTTGAGTCTTCCAAGGGTTGTCCACACTGCTTTCCATAGTGACTGTACGAGTTTACATTCCCACCAGCAGGATGAGTGTTTTCCTTTCCCCACAATCTCTCCTGCACTTGGTATCATTTGTTTTCTTGATCCTAGCCAGTATTATCAAAGATGATACCTTAAAGTGGTTTAAATTTACATTTCCTTAATTATTAGCGACATTGAACATATTTTAAGATGTTTCTCAGCCATCTCTTTCTTCACTTGTGAAGTCTTTGTTCGGCTCTTTGCTTCATCTTTTGAGGATTAATTTGTTTTCTTTCTTCTTTGTTTTTTGAGTAGTTTATATATTCTGGAAATCAATGCTTTGACAGATGTATCTGCGGTGAAGGTTTCTTCCCATTCTGTGGGTTTTCTCTTCACTTCCTTGATTGTTTCTTTAGAATACAGAAGCTTTTGAGTTTAATGAGGTCCCATTTGTCAATTGTCAAATAATCAAATTTTATTAAAACAAGTTTTACTGAATGTGTTTTTAAATCAAATAACATTAAATCTATAATACACATATTTATCATTTATGCTAATTATGACTTCTAAAGTTTCCTTACACAATATATTATCAAATATCAAAATATCATACTATTGTTGCTTAAAGAATTACAAAGGTAAGTTCTGAAGTCTCTGGCCACAAAATTATTCATCAATCAGTCAATCAATCAATTACTACATAACTTTGTAACCATTTTCTTTCTTTTTTTGGTGAAAATATTTAAAATTAACCCTTTTAGAATGAATTAAGCATACTCTACAAAGCAGTTCATTATGGCTACCATGTAGTACATTAGATTCTCAGGATTTAATCATTTCGTGTAACTAAAATTTTGTAGCTTTTATCAAAATTTCACAGTATTCTACTGCATAAAACCATATCCATATAACCTTCTTTTATGTAAGCTATGTTGTTAAGTATATGGTTAATTCATTAGCTTCAAATTCACAGCTAAAACTTGTACTTCATGCTTTGAACAAAGTTTAAAACAATTTTAAGTTTAAAACTCTTTTAACAAGTTTAAAACAGTTTCTTATTTGAAGCATGTCACAGCCTTCTTGCATTCCAGAACTCCCTTTTTATAATAAAATATTTTTATTGGTGTTTTGTGCATTTCATACATCATTTCTCAGTCCAATTTAGACACACTCCCTTTTCCATGCCCCCCACCCCACCCCAGTTCATGCATTCTGCCATACATGTCTTGCATCTTTTTCTCAATCTTTAAAAGTTTTTTTCTGAAGAGGTTTATTGTTTGGGAAGAAGTTAACTGTTTCAGTCAGTTCTTTGATCCAGTCTTTTTGTTGGTGTCATTCATTCCCATTTGTATTGCTCTAGAACACTTAACAACACTTGAACTTTGTGCTTTGAGAACATCTATCCTAGAATTTGATGTTCATGGTTCTACTCTTAGCTTTATTTACAATTCTTACATACAACAAATTTTAAACTTGAGAAATAAACTATAGGTTAATCGTAAAACATATTTAGGGATTCACAGTTTAACTATAACCTTTTGTACAGATAAAAGAAAATGTAATGTTACATTTCTAAATTACATAGCAAGTTGATGTATGATACAACCAAAAAAGAAATTTACAGACTCATATCCATAATGTATATAGATTCAAAAATCCTCAACAAGATTCTTGCAAACCACATACAGGTACATAAAAAAGGTTGTCCACCATGATCAAGATGGATTTATTCCTGAGATGTGGGGATAAATTGTACAAATGGACTCAAAGACAAAACCACATCATCATCTCAATTGATGATAAAATACAGCATGGCTTTATATTTAAAGTCCTAGAGGGAATTGGACTGGAGAGAACAGTCCTCAACATAATTAAAGCTATATTAAACAAAGTCACAGCTACACATCATCTTAAACATAGAAAAAATAAGGCTGTTGACTATCTCCAATCTTTTCAATATAATCCTTGAACCACTTACTGGAGCAATAAGACAAGAGAAGGAAATTAAAGGAATACTAATTGGAAAAGAGGAGGTCAAACTACCTCTTTTTGCAGATGACATGATATTACACTTAAGGGATGCCAAAAATTCCACCAGAAAAAGAGAAATGATTAACAGTGATGGGTTACAAAATCGATCTCCAAAAACCAGTAGCCTTCTTATATGCCAATACTGAGCAATTGGAGGAGTACATGGAATCCATCCCACTATCAGTAGACTAAAAAAACTAAAATATCTTGGAGAAAACCTGATAGAAGACATTAAAGACCTCTACAATGAAAATTTTAAATCATTAAAGGAGATTGAGCATTGTCTTGCAGGGGTGGAGTCTCCCTGCTAGCTGGTATAAAATGTGGGTCTGTTGACACTGTGAGACTTGAGTGCACAGAGCTTAGATCAGGAATTACGCAAGACCACCTGAAACACAGGTAGGAGCTGGGCACTTCAGCCAGGTGGATTCTTGGATAATTCTATCACAGGGTTGTTGGATAAGCATCTTATTGGTCTGTCTGTTGTATAATTCAATCATTGTCTTGTGGAGGCCGAGTCTCCCTGATGGCTGGTATAAGATGTGGGACTGTTGCCTCAACAAAAAAGAAGGAGATTGAGGAAGACACCAGAAGATGGAAGGATTTCCAATGCCCATGGATAAGAAGTTTTAATATAGTAAAAATTACTATAATGCCCAAATTAATACATATATATCTGTTGTATAATTCAATCATTGTCTGTGGAGGCAGAGTCTCCTTGCTGGCTAGTATAAGAGGTGGGCCTGTTGCCCCAACCAAAAAAGAAGGAGATTGAGGAAGACACCAGAAGATGGAAGAATTTCCAATGCCCATGGATAAGAAGTTTTAATATAGTAAAAAATTACTATAATGCCCAAATTAGTATATGATATAATAATATATATTATTAATATTTATATATCTATTCAATGCAATCCCAAGCAAAATCCCCATAACATTTTTCAGAGAATTAGCAAAAATCCTAAGCTCATATGGAAAAATAAAAGACCCCTAAAAGCCAAAACCACCCTGAACAAATTTCAATTACAGACCTATAGTCATAAAAAACATTTGACCACTAAGTAAAACATCTTTGAAGTGAACAGATAGGCTTTTAGCCAAACCCATGTAGAAAATCTCTGAACATTTGGAAAGATTTGGTCATCTGGAAATTTCAAAGTTTTCACTTTATAGTAGTATATTCAAACTAACTGTTCCATCTACATTGAATATTTCATAAATTATACTAATAAGGGCAAAGCTCTCAGGGCATGTTATTAAGTCTCAAAGCATTACCTAAAAGCTTCCTGTGTAATATTAAAATACATGGCTTTCTCCAGAAGAGAAAATATTAATATGCTTAAGCTAATTAGGGATACAGAATTGTTAATTTTCAATCTACTTCTCAGTTGTACTGAAGTTCCTGTATCATGCAAGTGATAATTCTGACTTTTTTTCCCCATGTAACAAGATAATTTGGTTCAGGAAAAGCTGGTTTCTACCTCCTTGAAACAGTGGTATATAGTCCAGAGGGAGGCAGTCTGAAAGGGTGTGGAAAACCCATTCAGTGTTGTTCTTGTTTATAGGTATATAAACTCTTGCCTTCTGGAAAAAAAAAAACATATTTATATATGTTTTTATATATTTATATATATATCAGGATTTAGGGGTCTGGGAAACAAGATAATATGTTTTGATTGTAGTGACAATTATAAAATCAGAGGGGGGAATAATAAACCCCCTCCCTCTAGGATTTAATTTTGCCCTAAATAAAAAGCATTGATAGATAAAGGCTTCAGTGCCAGTTCTGGGTGGCCTTACCAGGAGTTGTTGGCCAGGGTGGCTTTAAAAGCACCACAAACAAAGGTTATTTGCCTATAACTTTGAGTGCACATAAGAAATTTCCAGTAACACCCCATTGCTGAAGATACAGTATGATAAGAGCATGTAAAAAATTATGCTGAGACCCTGCACTGCAAATCAACAGCTGATCTTCATGGGGACAGAGAGCACTATACAAACCACTGGAAAGAAATGGTCTCTAAAGCTTTACTACAGACATCTTGTGCTACGCTTTTACATCTCAAAGAAGGTACAGTGCAATAGTGGCAGCCTGATAAATGTACACCCAGTAAGATAAAAACAGAACAAAACAAAACACCAAATATATATATATATATATATATACCCTTGTAGTGTATTACACATAATTGACACCATAGTCTTGGTGGCCCCTAATGTTAGTAGGCTCTATTGACCACATTAGAAAGCTATTGGCATGACTTTGTGAAAGAGTTATAATCCAGTCGTATTATATCCAGTTATTATCCAGTTGTATGTGTCTGGGTCCATAGAGCAACTTGTTATAATCTTTATAGCTATTACTATTTGTGCTTTACTACTATAACTTAAAGGAGAATGCTAAATGACCCACAAGTCTATTGCAAACAGAACTTGGAAAGCCCAAAGATTTTGACATGTCTCCTTGGGAAAAAATGGATCCTGAATCTTCTATTTTTCACTCTCTTTCACCCTCCCCTCCAAACCCCAGGGACTCTTGTGAAAGAGGTTGGTGAGTAAGATTGTAAGGGCCAAGGAGGCTTGATGAACTGTGAGCTCACAGCAAAAACAAACCACATTTTTTTCCTTTCTTTTTATTTGATCAACATGTTTGTGGAAGCAAGCCTCTTCAACTGGACTTGGAGAGCCTGAGTTGTTGAAAAATTCAACTCAGATATTAACTAATTGGTTTTATATGGGCGTTCCTTATGTTTATTGCCTATATGTACTTACTGGCCAAATAAATTGTAAAATGTTAACAACAACAACAACAACAACAAAACCCAATAACAGTATTAAAATTCAAATAGTCAAAAGACAAAAGATCCCCAAACAAAAATCAAGGGGTTTTTTGTTTGTTTGTTTTGCTTTGTTTTGTTTTGTTTTTATCATTTTAGATAGACTGTTCTTATTTTCTTTGTGCTCTGGCTAGAACTGCTTGTCATTTTTTTGTATATATTCTTTTACAAGTTATTTCATGCATTCAGTACTTCAATCATCTTGAGGCAAATAACTCACCATTTTATATCTATTTATTTTTAACTCAGCACTATCCTCAGAAAACTGTAGAAAGCATGAATTAATTTCACAATTTATCTATTTGAGAATTAAAATATGTTTTATTACATTTAAAACAAATTCATGTTTCATGGGTACATATAAGTTTAGAGGACCACCAATAGGAGATATTTTTTTTTCCTTAAAATATCTGGGTTCCAGTGATTGAACTCAGGTGACAAATTTGTTGGTAGTCCCTTCACCTCTGGGAACCTTCTCTCTACCTGAGATTTTCCCCTCTATTGTTTCTTATTTCCCATCCCTCCATCCTTGTTCATACCCCCTTATGAATATCAGTCCATTACAAGTGAATGAACTTTTTTTTTTTTATTTTGTTACTGAACGGCTTTTTTAGACGCAAAACAGGACAGATCAAACCAGATTAACAAAGTATAAAAGGAGGTTTATTAGGACACGCTCCCTCCCGGGCAGGTCCCCTGGTCTCAGAGAGGGAGGCCAGGAGAGTTGTGCACTTGGGCTGGGGATGAGTGCTTTTAAAAGTTCTGGGGAGAGGAAGATGATGTAATGATGGCGAGACAAAGCATGTACTTGTAACGGCAAACCTGGTGCAGTGGGAGGGGACAAAGTGGGTCTTTAGTGTTCATCACGAAGCTGGAATATAAACATATATGGTCTTAGGCTGTGCTCTCATCAGGAAGGGAAGTTTCATCAGCTGCCTAAGATGAGGTAGGCTTTTGACTGGAAGAGAAGAGTGGTAGGTGCCATCTTTAGATCTCCAAGCCCAGACCCTGCCTAAGAGTTACCATGGCATCTGTCTGACATTTATTGTAACTATCACTCAAACACTGTTGGGTTTGCCAGTGGATCCCTAGCAGGAACTTTCTGTTGCCAATAATTCAGCAGTGAGTGAGGAGTAGGGACCCCTAAACCCTTCCTCCTTCTGTGACTAAATGTAAACAGGTGTATTCATCCGCAGTGCAGGAGCAAACATTTTTTGTGAGTACATGATTGTAATGATTCCCTTACCCACAAGACATTTTACAGCTGCTTCTTTATCTTCTATATATTACATTCTTTCTACCCATTTTTTCTCTTTTAAATTTTGTTTATTTTTATGTGTATGAGTGTATTGTCTGCACATATTTAAATGCACTCATGTTTGCAATGACCTGAGAGGTCAGAAGAGAGCATCAGATCCCCTGGAAGTGGAGTTACTGATGGTTGTTAACTTTGTGTGTGTGCTGGATAGATTTTAGTGTCAACTTGACACACCTGGGTTGAGGGAGCCTCAACTGGGGAATTAGCTCCATTGGACTGGCCTGTGGCCAAGTCTGTGGAGTATTGTCTTGATTATTCAGCAATGTGGGAGGGCCCAGCCCACTATGGGTGGTGCCACCCTGGGCAGGTTGTTGTGTAGTGTATAAGAGGTCAGGCTGGGCATGGGCCAGGGGAGCAAGCCAGTGAACAGCATTCCTCCATGGCCTATGCTTCAGCTCCTGCCTCCAGGTTCCTGCCCTGAGTTACTGTCTTGGGCTCCCTAAGTGATGAACTGTGACCCAGGAGATGTAAGCTGAATAAACCCTTTCCTCCCCAAGTTGGTGTTGGTCAGAGTGTTTTGTCACAGCAATGGAAGACAAACTAGGACAGAAATTGGTACCAGAAGAGTGGGGTATTGCTGTGACAGACCTGACCTTGGTGTTTTGGTGAAGGATTGTGGAGGCATTTGGAACTTTGGGCTGGGAAGATCATTGAATGCCTAAAGATCATTGCTGTGGAGCTTCGAGCAGTTTTGCTGAAAGAGTTGTAGAAGATGGAGGACTGACTTATGAAGTTTCTAGTTTCAAAGGGTAGCAGGTATCATCAGGACTGTGTAATCTGTGGGTTCTGGTCAGCTGGAGCTGAAGAATCAGCTGTAAGTAACAAGAGACAAGAACCTGAGGTGAAATCTTTGTTGTACTGGGACAATTGATGCTGGTTAGCTGGGGCTGAAAAATCAGCTGTAAGTAACAAGAGACCAGCATCACTCTGGTGAAATCTTCTGGGTCAGCACACAGAAGCTATGATCCAGAAGGGGCCTGAGCCTCCATCTCAAGCCAGAAGCAGGACTTGGTAATGTGTAAGAGTCTCCTATATGGTTCTGGTGTTGAACTTTGAGGGGGTCACGGAGAGCAGCCAAGGCTTGGCACTGTGAGATGTCAGGAAAGACCATTGGTGGTAGTGTACCTCGGTTGCAGTGAAGACCCCAGGATTGCAGGGGTCATGGAGAGAAGCTGAGGCTTTGCACCAGGAGAGGTCAGAAGAGACCATTGGTGAAGGTGCTGCCCCAGTTTCAGTGGCGACCCCAGTGTTTTGGAGATTCCGGGACCATGGGACGACCACCAAGAGCAGTGGCAGGTGTGGAATGGAGTCGGCCTGGGCCTTCGAGATGAGCTGTTTGTGCCATGGATGGCAGAGTCAGAGAAGGGGAGCTGCTGAAACCATTTGGAGCCCAGAAGATCGTGAGTGAATCCCAGGTGTCTAGCCTTGAGCTACTTTGCTGGACTTAGGTTTTGTTTGAGTGTGCCTGATTCTTCCCTTTGAAATAAGACAGTACTTGTTTTGGATTTTACAGTAGCCCACAATTAAGAGACTTTTAACGGACTGTGAACTTTTAAGTGTTTGGACATTTTAAGGACTGTGGGGCTTTTAAGGTTGTACTGTCTTAGGTTGTGATTAATGTTAACATCATACTTTGGGGATAAGAACTGGAAAGGTGGTGGTTTAATAGTGATGTGTTTTGTGTGTCAAGTTGACAAGGGATCAATTGTGCTGGATAGTTTTAGTGTCAACTTGACACACCTGGGTTGAGGGAGCCTCAACTCGGGAATTGGCTCCATTGGACTGGCCTGTGGCCATGTCTGTGGAGTATTGTCTTGATTGTTGAGCAATGTGGGAGGGCCCAGACCACTATGGGTGGTGTCACCCTGGGCAGGTTGTTGTGTATGGTACAAGAAGGCAGGCTGGGCATGGGCCAGGGGATCAAGCCAGTGAACAGCATTCCTCCATGGCCTGTGCTTCAGCTCCTGCCTACAGGTTCCTGCCTCCAAGTTCCTGCCCTGAGTCACTGCCTTGGGCTCCCTAAGTGATGAACTGTGACCCAGGAGATGTAAGCTGAATAAACCCTTTCCTCCACAAGTTGGTGTGGGTCAGAGTGTTTTGTCACAGCAATAGAAGACAAACTAGAACAGTGTGGTTGCTGGGATTTGAGCCTGGGTTGTGCAAGAGCAGTCACTGCACTTAAACACAAAGCCATCATCCCAGTTCCTTTTCTGTTCTTTTTTATTGTCTGCTGACGGTTGGAGGGGAGGGTCTAAATGTCTTGTGTGAGGATGAGCACTTTTCTGTCCCTTTTCTCAGTACATGTGCAACCATGAGCCTCTGCATTGACCACTCTCCACTGCAATGAGAGGCTCTTCTTTAGAATGAGGGTAACATCTGTTTTTTGTATGAACATAGATGTTTAGAAAGCAGTTTCTAAATAACAGTATTCACTACCATCCTAAAGACATTTTTTACAATATTTTTAGCCAGGTTTACATTATGGAGAGATAAGCAATTTAATTTTCAAATAAAATACATCATCAACTCAGTTATCATTTTGGATGAAACCAGGTAGTCGTTTAGGAAATGCTTTAGGGTAAATGAATAGCTTGCTGTTAACACTTTTGGAAGAGAAAAGAATGGCTTGATGAAGGTTTCATAATAACCAATGGGCATAAATTTTTTCAAAATTTTTTCATGTATTTGAGTGTGTGTGTTGTCTGGGTATATAGTATATGTACATGTTTGCATACAGGTCCAACTACTTATTCACATATGCAGAGACCAGAGGAGGAATTCTGGTGCCCTCACTTAGCTTTTATAGAGAAGGTCTATGACTGAATATGGGTTTTTCCTCTTGATGAGCAAATTACTGAAATCTGACATTCTCATCCCCCCACAGTGCTTGGTTATATAAACATAATCTCATGATTATGAGAAGGTGCTGATGTTTTGTCCTCTGATTCTCATGCATGTGTAACAAACTTATGTATCCACTGATCCACCTCTTCTACCCTTGGATATGGAATTTTGAGTCTGACATTAACTACATATTTTAGTCTCAAACTGTATAACATTTCATATTTGGAAAGTAGATTTATTTAACATATATTCAGTGCATTGTGGTAAGGATATCACATCTCTACAAGGTTGAAAGAGCTGGCCATGTTGCATCCCTTTCCAGTATCAAAATGCATGCTTATTTCTCAATTCTATAGTTCATGAACCACATCAGAGAATGGCATTGCATATAGTAAGACAGCCTTACCATATTAATTAACAGAATCAAGATAATTCTCAACAGGACAAATGAAAGGCCCAGGTGATTCTCGATTTGGGAAGCTAAAATCTAATAGTAACCATCGTATATATTTAACATTGCTATCACATTCATATTTCATACTACTTTCTCCAGAGCATTGCATTTTTCTGATTATCATCTTTAGTTGACTTCCTAAATGTACTAAATTACTTAGTATTCTCCAGTCTTCTTGAACTTGCTCACTCTATTTGGAAACCCAGTGTTATGCAATTCTCCAAGTGAATTTTGAACAATCTCCTGTTTCCCACTTGCTTTCTTCTGGTGTAAAAGTCAGTGACTGCCTAATAAATGCTGTGGGAATCAAACATTATTAGATAGAGATGGATGGACAAGGAACAGCTAGAGCTCTGGTTTCAGTCAACAAATCTTCATCTCTTTCACTGAATGAACACATAGACCCTCAGTGTCAGTCCCTGGGTAGACTATGCAATGGGAGTCTTCTCACACTTTTTTTCATCTATAAGGACTCACACCACTTTATCTAACCTGTGTTAGAGGTATTATGCCCCAGGAGACTCAAAAAAAGATGGAAGCTAGTACAGACTTTTTTAATATTTTATTTTTATTTTTTGTTTATGAATGTATTGTCTCCATGAGTATAAGTACACCTGTGTCATGCCAGATCAGAAGAAAGTGTCAATTTCCCCTGGAACTGGAATTATAAATGGTTGTTAGCTACAAAGTTGGGTGCTAGGAACTGAACCCAAGTCTTCTGCAAGAGCAGCTAAATGTTCTTAACTATTGAGCCATCTTTCCAACCCAACAGTACACAAACACACACACACACACACATACATACACACACACACACATGCACACACACACACACACACACACATATATATATTAAATGCCTTTCAACTGGGGGTTTGATGTTAGCATCCACAAAAGAGGGAAAACATTCACCCTTTGTTTTTCTGGGACTGCATTACTTCACTTAGCATAATGGCTTCTAGTTCCATCCATTTACCTGAAAAAAAAAATATATATATATATATATAATATATATATATGTATAGTGTGTGTGTGTGTGTGTGTCACTGCATGTATGCATACCCTTGTTGTACAATGTCCACAGAGGCCAGAAGAAGGTTTAGGATCATCTGAAACTAGAGTTACAGACAGTTGTTAGCTTCCATTTGGGTGCTGGGAATTAAACCCCAGTCCTATGGAAGAACATCAAATGTTCTTAACCACTGACCCATCTCTTCAGCCCATAGAACTAGTACAAATTTTTGTGCTTTATCTTTGGAATCTTTCTTTCTTTTTTAATATAATGCTTTTATTGATGTTTTCTGTATTTCACACAACATTTTTCAGTTCAATTTAGACATATTCTCCTTTCCCTTCCACCTACCCCACCCCAGATCATGCACTCTGCCATAACTGTCCTGCATCTTTCTTTCAGTCTTTTTTTTTATGTTTAGGAATTCACATGTTTCTCCTTTAATTGTATATTACTCTAAAATAGGAATACATACCTTACACCCATATGCAGTAATTACAGTGTCTGAAAATAATTTGTGGTTGGATTCTAGATCCTGTTAAGAGATTTATATTATAACAACATAGTTGCTTTCAGATAAACAGAAATATAGCAATAATGTTGCACAGCTTGCCTTTCAACTGGGGGTTTGATGTTAGCATCCACAAAAGAGGGAAAACATTTGCCCTTTGTTTTTCTGGGACTGCGTTACTTCACTTAGCATAATGCTTCTAGTTCCATCCATTTACCTGCAAATTTCATGATGTCATCTTTCTTTAACCCTGAATAGTACTCCATTGTGTAGATGTACCACATTTTTGTCATCCACTCTTCTGTTTAACGGCATGTGGGTTGATTCCAGCTCTTTGCTATTGTGAAGAGAGCTGCAATAAACATGGATGTGTGTGTGTGTGTGTGTGTGTGTGTGTGTGTGTGTGTGTGTTTGCAGTAGGATGAGGAATCTTTCTAAACCATTTTGTGTCTCAGGTTTTAAGGGCACTTACTAGGTTATCTTCCCAACTCCCTCTGGCCCCATTCTCAGTCATATTATGATTTCTCCTACACATTTTGACAATATTTGTCACACTTCATTGTTCTTAGTATTAATCTCAATTATATGCATTTAATTTACAGAACAATTTATTTTGTGACAGTATTTTATGGAAAATTGGTGCTTGCAAATTTAAAGAAATAATATTTATTATTTATGTTACTATTCCCAACCACAGAATATAAGAAAGAATCCAAATTTGTTTTCCTCTTTGTTCTCAACCAAAAGGATGGGGTTAGGGGGAGAGGTTACCTGAAAAGTTTATGAATCAATTCGAATATATGGGAAACACATACTGGATATGAGGTCATAGGTCTGAAAAACGGATATTTCACAGAAAGTTCAGAGGAAGGAAATGCGATTGTAGGCAAGATAATAACTAGTGGGGGTTTGAACAGATAGCAAAGCATCTTCAACAAGGCCTGGATTCAGGATCACAGATGTGGCCATATACGAAAGTACCTACATGCTAATAAGTAATTTAGAGCCTAGGATGAAAAAAAGAGCAGACAGAAGGAAATAGGTCACATGAGAGGAGCTGAAGATGGCAATGAGGAAATGATTTAAAGGTCTTACTTATACAAAGGATCCAAAAGATAGGAAAATGAAAGGACAGGGATGGAATAAAGCTGAGTGCCAACGTACCTTGTTTAAAAGAAGTTATATCCTAATATAGGGTTTGAGAGATGGCTCAGTGGTTAAAGCACTGACTACTCTTGCAGAGGACCCGGGTTCCTGGTGGTGCATGCCTTTAATCCCAGCACTCCGGAGGCACAGGCAGGCAGATCTCTGTGAGTTCAAGGCCAGCCTGGTCTACATAGTTACATAGTGAGTTCCAGGCCAGCTGGGACTAAAGGGAGACCCTGTCTCAAAAAGACAAAAAAAAAAAAAAAAAAATTTTATCCTACTATCTAAGAGCTAGAGAAGAAATAATAGTCAGTTTAGCCCAGAGGAATGTCCAAGTTTTCTTCTCAGTTTTTGTGATCAAGCACTGACCCAAACCAGTGTATTTTGTTTGAGGCCATAGATGGAACACAAGTCAGGAAACCAAGGCAGGAAACCAATCCAGGAAGTTAAAGTTAGACCAGGGAGGAATGTTGATAATTGGTTTGTTTTCCTTGCCTTGCTAGGCTATCTTTCTTATACAATCCAGGCCCACAGGCAGCTGGGCCCTCTTAAATCAATTAGTACCCACAGAAAAGATCAGCAACCAATCTGTTCTGGAAAATTTTTCAGCTGATATTCTCTCAATCCAGGTGACAAGGTTTTGGTCAATTTGACAGATAAACCTAACTGTGGCAGGGGGTATGAATCTATTTTATAAACATTGTGCTTAAGAGAGCTTATATTTGTGGGAAGCAATGAGAAAAATAAACATTGTTCTGTTTATGCAATGGTACTTTTATAAGAGTTTCTAATCTACAATGAAATGTGCAAGTTACATTTGAGACAATGGAAGACTATTAACTATGGAAATAAATCAACAATCCAATTTATAGAATAAAATGAAATATAGTAAGAACAGTATGGCATGTCTACATGGGTCTCGAACTTATGCATCATTTCTAAGTCCTAGTTAGCATACTCAGTTTTGTAATCTATACCTCAACTGACAATCTAATGCACAGCTCAAACTACAGGCAATTGAAATTGAAATTCTTTTCTCACAAAACACTCTCTACTTGAAATCCAATGTTCTTTAGCAGTTAATTTAAAAGTTCCTCCCTTTTTTTCTTACACAAAATAACCTGTTCATCTAGATATACTATAGTGCTGAAATACAAAGTATATTGCTCTCACTATTGCTTCTTTTACAGTGTAATTCAATATGCTCTTATCTCAGACATTATTGGACCATCAAACATTAGATTGAATTTCGTGAGTATATTCTTAATGCAGTAGTCAATGTGTATCTGTTAAAATGTTAATCACAGGGGCTGGAGAGATGGCCTGACTGTTAAGAGCACTGACTGCTCTTGCAGAGGACCCAGACTCGATCCCCAGCACCCACATGGCGGCTGAGAACCGTCTGTAACTCCAATTCCAGGAGAACTCCAGTTCCAGGGGAATCCTACACCATCTTCTGACCTCTGCAGCATTGCACGACACGGGTGCTCAGACCTACATGCAGACAGTACACTCATGGTAATAAATAAATAAATAAATAAATAAATATTTAAAAAATGTTAATCACATCATGACAGTCTTTTAAAAACTTATTAATACATTAAATTATTACACATATATTATATGTATATAGATAGATGGTAGATAGATAGATATTCTTTGAAAAAGCTACTAATTTAACTAGGAGTAAATGTTGAATTCTTATATGAGAAACAGTTGCCCTTTTGTCTCCTGTTTGAAGAATAATTATCATTAGAAGGTGGAAATAATGACTCCTACAACACAGGAGAAATTTGTTTCAAGAAAAAGTGAATAGTCTATCTTTCAGGTGCAAAGGTAGCTAAGGTTTCTTGCTTTCCCTCTAATGATTGATGGTTGGAATTTGTAGTTGTGATGGTTTATTCAGGGACAACTTTACTGAACACAAAATATCAGATATTGGCTAAAGATTATTTCTGGGTGTGTTGTCAAAGATGTTCCCAGATAAAATTACCATATTAATCAGTAAACTGAGAAGAGCAGACAGTTCTCTAAAATATAAGTGAGCCTCATGCCATCTGGTGGGGTTGTGAGTTGAGCAGAATGTGGGGGAAGTAAGAATTTTCCCTCTGCCTATTGCATGATGACTTTTGTTGACGTCTGCCCTCTTCTTAAACCTTGGTGCCAGTCTGAACTAAACCATTCATTTTTCTAGATTTATATCCAGCCAATAGCAAATTATAAACCTTCCTCACTGCTATAATTGCATGAGCCAATTCTTTCTACTAAATAAGTAAGTATATAAAGACACTTAAATGTATGCTTGAAAATACAAATCTGAAATATATGTGTATACATATATATTCAAAAGATGCATCTATTTGAATAGCTGGTCTCAGGCTTTTTTTTGTATGTGTATGAGTGTACTGTCTGCATGCAGGTCTGTGCACCCGTGTCGTGCAATGCCGCGGAAGTCAGAAGAGGGTCTCGGATTCACCTGGAACTGGAGTTCTCCTGGAATTGAAGTTACAGACGGTTCTTAGCCGCCATGTGGGTGCTGGGGATTGAACCCGGGTCCTCTGCAAGAGCAGTCGGTGCTCTTAACCGCTAGGCTATCTCTCCAGCCCCCGCAGTATCACTGTTTTAGAAGGTTATAGGGCTTGGCATCTGGAGGTGGGTCACCATCTGTGATCCTTTGGGAGTTATCTTCTAACCTTGGTTCTCATCCAGTCCTTTGTTGCTTCCTGATCCACCAAGATGTGAGACCTTCTGCCCCTCTCCACATGCACTTAGTTGTCCCTAATACCTTTCCTTCCTTTCACGCTAAATTAAAATACCATGCAACCACAATAAAAATAAATCCTTCCTTCTTCAGACAGAGGAAAAGGTACCTAGTGCAGCCCTATTTATTCAGAAACTTATCTTACTGGTTCTATTTCTGTTCAGAAATAATTCTATTTCTGAACCCTGATGAATACAGGTTTTCTTAACTATGGTGGTACTGGGGTGAAATTATGTGCTACTGACTGCAGCAGTATGTAAATTGATCTATTTTCTTTTTGTTCTACTGATTCCTACTATGCTCCAGGAAACCATATTATCTCTTTAATTTTCTAAAATAATTACAATTATACCGGAAACTCTTCAATGTTTTTCTTTCTCAGAAGGTTCTTTATTCAGCTATATACATGGAGAACTTAAATGGATTTTGAATGATTTTTTTAATAGAATCAGCTGACTAAAGAAACCCTCAGAATATGTGTAATTTGAAGACTGGCTAATGATTGATCTCATTAATACTGTTTTATTTCTATGATATAATTTGACAGATTTGTCCCTTAAGGCCATAGAATATTTAAGTCAAACTACTCTTGGGGAAATAATTTACATAAGGGATATGGAAAAACGCCTCTGGAAAAAAGAAATAAACATAGACAGACTGAAAAATCAAGAAAGGAAAATATTCAGGCAAATTATGAGGAAAATAAGATTACAAAATTAATTTTTCAAATTCCATAGTATCTTATTGAACTAAAAAATCATAATTTCAAAATACAAATTAATGCTTATTGTTTAAAATTAACAGAGAATTTTTAAAATCAAGATGTGAACAGTTTTAGCCAACTAATGTTAAATAAAATAATTATGTGTATTCTTATTACTTTTACTCAATGAACATATTTTTAAACTTGCTTACTACGTAAAAATCCAAAGCCTTCTTTTATATTCGATGAGGGTTTTTTTTTGGGGGGGGGCTAAATGTCCATGAGTTGACAGGGACTTTGTGGAAAACATTCTTGAAATTGATAGTGCTTATTAGTTTTCTGCATATTATTTCACATTAAAGCAATGGCCAAAAACCATCTTTCATGCTCATGTGTTCTCTAAGAAATAATGAAAAGTACAGCAATTAGACCTAAAATGCCAATTAGGATGAAAAAAGAGAGAACTCAATCTGATTTCTCAGAGAAAAGCAACAAAAGCAGAATCTATTATAGGAAAACTCCTCGGAATAGAATCCATGGAAGAAAGAACCATGAGGAATAACAATCAGAGAGGGAAATGTAAAGTGATCAGATATTTCACAAGACACTCAGTAAAAGTTTGCAAAGACACCTCTTTGGGGTATAGTATTATTGAATTTCTGTGTTTTTCATACAAAACATATTAACAATTATTATTTTCCCATACCCATTGCCACCCTCCTATAGCCCAGCCACTAGATTTTATGCATACTGTTATTTATTATAAGACATATGCAGTCCAAATAATTTCCCTAGAAGTCCCTCCTAACCTTCTCCACTTTCTCAGGAAGATTATGTATTACAAATATTTGATGAATATGCATATACGCAGCTATTGAATCCTTCAAGGACAGTGACATCTGAGTATTTTTATTAAGGCCATACTTGAATCCACAAAAATTTTATGTAACAATATGTAGAATGATCTTTGTGATGTTCAACATAGCCAGTATGTGCTCTTCTTTTTGATAGAAGAGATTTTAAAATATTTTAAAATATTTTTTGTTTTCTTAGATTTTAAAACATCTACAAGTGTTAACAATAAAAAAAGAGTCCATTTTCATTAGTATTAATTTATTGTCAATAGCTACTTTGAATAGCTGTTAGCACATGTTTTCTTAAAATTGACATTTTGGGGGCTGGAGACATAGCCTAGCAGTTAAGAGCACCGACTGCTCTTGTAGAGGACCCAGATTCGATCGCCAGCACCCACATGGAGGCTAAGAACCGTCTGTAACTCCAATTCCAGGAGAATTCCAGTTCCAGGGGAATCCAAGACCCTCTTCTGACCTCCGCAGATGCACAAACCTGCATGCAGACAGTACATTCATACACATACAAAAATAAATAAAATAAAAAAAAATTGACATCATGGTAGACTTATACATATGCCACTGAAATGTCCTAAAGGAGTGCTTGTTGCCAGCCATGCCAGGAGATAAGAAGACAGTTTCTGGCTGGCAATCCTTGCAGAGTATAAATGATAAATTGCTTTAGGATAACTTTGCTTTTGCCTGATTAAAGCAGGAAAAGAAGGAAAGGATTGAAAACAATTTTGGGTTTTCCAAAGACCTTTTTCAAAGGACAGATAGGAATGTTTCAGATTTTGGCTTTAGAATTCCTCTCAGAATGGCCTAACCATAATAATAATTACAAATATGTATGTACTCCCGAAATTATATTTATTTTAACTTTTACATACAATTTTACATGAGAAAATATTATTGTTGCTTTGGCTCCTGTGCAGCCATTCCAAATATAAAGTTAAAATCTTCTCACACATAGAAATGTAAGGGTTGACCACATCAATGGATTTAAACTTCATTCATCTCTGCTTATTTTTGGATAATCCCATTGGCAGTTCTTTCTCAAGAGAATTTCATGATTTAGATTGAGCATTTTCCAGACCTGTGAAACACTTTGTTTCCTTTCTCTAAGCAATCTTCATTACTTCAAGCTTACAGTCATTGTTCTCTGGTCAGAATCTCACAGTCAAATCTAAGGGGAAAGGAAAAATTGAATTTGCTAGATAAAGGGACATATATGATCATCAAATCCTGGACTAGGTTATATATTATAATATATATATAATATATATATATATATATATTCGGCATTAATTTGTCTTAACACAATGAATCACTTTATGGATTCCTGATTCACTTTATGAAACTGCAAGTGTTGAGTCCATTTAGATGTCAGAGTTCCCTTTATATTCTACCTCCACCAATCATATGCTTCTAGTCAACTTTCTGTACAAAGCAGCTCCAATTACTTCTGCCATAAATATCACCTCCTTCCCTTTTAATCATGCACATTTATGCAGTTAGGTCCTCACCTCCCTCCCCCATAATTCTCCTCCAACTCACCTTTGCTATCATACTGAAGCATGTCTAGATTTGTCTGCATCTTATCTATCTCATCTGCTGTGAAACTCATTCCAAACTTGGAATTACTCTTGACTTATAGTTACTTGGAAAATGTCTGATATGTTATAATTGTGTATTAAATATGACAGTATAATTAGCTTTGCTCTCTATCTCATATTTACACTGACAATATTATTTCATGAGCAAGAGTCTCCACTACTATAACCTGGGGTTATCTGGGACTTACGGAAAGAGGCAATGTTGAGGATGGAAAATTGTCTTTTCAACTCTATATACCTGCCAACATGGAAATGTAGTCATCAGAACCCAAAGTCCTTGGCTACATTTTCTTTGACATTTAAACTGTCATTATGATATTCAACTTATTGCTAACCATAAGTCAGGGAAGTATCTGAAATTGTATGCTACTGTGGTATTCCACTCTCAGAACTCAAATTACTTTTAATTCAATAAAGAAGCACAGTATCATTTGTTACCTTTTTATTAGTATTTTAATATGTTGATTTTAAGAATATATATAATAAAATATCCAATTTATTCTTTTTTTTTTTTTTGTCTTTTCGAGACAGGGTCTCCCTGTAGCCCCAGCTGTCCTGGAACTCACTCTGTAGACCAGGCTGGCCTTGAACTCACAAAGATCCTCCTGCCTCTGCCTCCCAAGTGCTAGGATTAAAGGCGTGCGCCACCATGCCCAGCCCAATTTATTCTTTAGCTATCATATATTTATATAACAAATTCACATACATGCTTTGCTTTGTAATAATTCTGTCATCTTTACTATTCTATCACCCTTCTTTCAATCATGCTTAGTATGTAAAATGAGAACACACAAGTATGTGCTAGATTGCCAAAGTTCTCAGCTTTTTCCTCCTTGGTTTCTGTTAAGAAAAAAAAAGAAAACATTTTCTTCAGGTAAATAATATTACCTGAAAATTTATTCAACCAGTTGGGTAGAAAATCATTTCCCCAATCAATTAGGGAAGACAAAATGAGAACACCCTTCTTTTCTCTTCAACACCTCTTGCTACAAACATTCTGCCAAATTATTAATGCAGGTGAATATTTCTGCAGAATCCTGATGTATTTACATCTTGTACATTCTTTAAAATTCTGCCAACATACCACTATAGCTTAAAACACTGTTTATAAATCCACACAGTGCTCCTGGTTGGAAATTTGGAGAATTTCACACTTTATATCTTGTTAGAATACCTGATTAAAATTTTCTATCTAATTAGTGAGATTTTCTTCAAAATGTCATTTATTATTTTTATTTTAAGTGTCTGAGTATACTGCCTGCATGCATGTGAGTTAACTCCTGTTGTGCAATGTCTGTGGGGTTCAGAAGAAGTAGTTGGTTCACCAAGAACTGGAGTTGTGGACAGTTGTTAGCCACCATGTCTGTGTTGAGAATCGATTTGGGGTCCTCTGCAAGAGCAACTAGTGCTCTTAATCACTAAGCCATCTGTCCAGCTACATTACTGAAATTGTTAAAATTCATACTAAATTTAAAAGACAGCAAAAAAATTCACAGTACCACAATATTTGTTATGCTTCATATGTTTATAAACAAAGGAATAAACTGTGTACTTATATTTATATGTACATACATAAATTATGGGAATTACTCAAAGTATTCACTTCTCAGATTAACATCTGGTCTACAAAGATAAAATAAATAGACTAACTCATCTCAATGTTTATCTTGGCAAATAAGTTGATTTTCATGAAACTTGGCAATTAAGAAAAAATTATTTGGTGTAGGATAATTTTTTATTTAGTGTTTTTCATTGTGGAGCTATACTTTATTAATTAATTTCTATTTTAAATGTACTTATATGCTATAGCATGTCTTTAGTTTGTTTCTATCCACATTTGTGCAAGGAAAGCACTGTGTTTATCATCACTTCCTCAGATTACTAAACTCAGGTCAGATGTTCTGTGTCTGTGAGTCAGTCTGCACAAATACTGCTTTGATACAGTCAGCATCTCAGTTAACAGAGATTGGAACATGCTTATGGAGACACACATTGTCGCTCTCCTCATCTCTCTGTTGCTGGCTGGCAGGAAAAAGGGGAGGACACACTCTTGTTCTTCCAGACGCAGTTTATTCAGGCAACTCTTACATCAATTCTCCCTTTTTCCTTCCAGTGTCCCCTGCTAATAATCTCTTCCCTCAACCCCGCCTCCTGCTAGTGTGCGAGCACCGTGGCGGTCTCTCATTGGTCTGTAAGCAGTATGCACAATATACGGAAGTCAGCGGACATGGTAATGAGTGCTCAGGTTTGGCGTTCTCTTATTGGCTGGGAAATGAGCTGGGCAGTCAGGCCACAATCAGGTGATAAGACCTGGCCAGGGTCCAAAGCGCCATTTTGGCCAATGCCCACTCTCCACATCTCCCCCTTTCTTTTATAATATGGCAGAGAGAATGCCTGTCTTAGGTTGCCCCTGCAGAGGTATTCCTTACCCGTCGTGGGGTTAAACAAACAGCATCGGTTTGTTCCCTGTCTTAGGTTGGTAATACATGCAGCGGGTCTTACCCGTCTTTGACTACTTCTCTAGCATGCCAAGCCAAACTTGAGGTGAACTGCCCAGTTCAATAGCGGCAAGAGCCTGCACGAAGAACGCTCTTTCTCTGCGCTGATTGTTCCACATGCGCATCAGACACCACAGACACAATGACCCGTGCAGGATTATACTGTAACCCAAACCCGCTGTTCCAGCCCACTGCTGTAGGTGAGACACCACCTTCGACATCCAGGAGATAAAACCCTCAGACATGGACAAGTCTACTCATGTAGAGTTGATGTGCACGATGGATGAGAGGAGTTCTTCCAATAGAGAGTTGAGTTCACCGGACCAGTTTCCTGTTAAATGATGTGAGAGACTGTGTGATAGATTAGCTGCATGGCTCAGATTCTGAAAAGGTACAGAGGTAATACAGAGCCCAGAATGTCTCCATTCACACCCCAATTGTGCTATCTGTATAAGCACGTCGAGCTGATCCTGCATCAAATTAACCCTTTAATTGAGTGGTATAATGCCTGTTTTGAAATGATTATTAATATTTTGTTGATTGGTCATAGCCTCAGCAACACCAGCTGACAAATTGTTAAGTGCAGCCGCTGTCTGAACAGTTGACATCAGGAAAAACTGCCGCAGCTGTAGCCGTGGCAGCTGATGCGATTGCCACGAAATACCACCACTAGAGGAAAGGTGGTAGCATTCCAGCATAAAGCATAGAAACAAGTCCTGTTACCACAGGTGACATTATTTCTTTCATAGCTTCCATTATATACAAGGAACACAAAGGGGGGGGGGTATACGCATACAGGCATGGGTTTGAAAGTGCCAAGCTCCCCTGAGCCATGTGGCATTGGACCAGCTCGTCCCTGGAGGGGGTGCATCAAACCAGCCTCCTGTCTGGTTGTGCATACATACACAATCACTGTCCTGGGATATGTTAGTAATCAGTTGGAAGCACAGTAATCCGTTTAGGGGCAGGTGTATGGTCTCTTGTACTGCTGCTAATGTGTCATCTAATGGTAAAAAAGGGACCTCCATGTTATCACTGGTTGTAAAAAAGCGGGGGAATACTTGCACTGAATGGGTGACTGGGATAGGTTTAGGGAACACTATCATCAGCCCCCAACGAAGCTCTTCCATCATCACCATGGGCCATGGCACCATCATCACGAGTATCCCACACTTCCACATCTTGAACCACTCAGGTGAGCCTTTCCGGGATCCAAAGAGGTTGTTGATGATCCTGAGGAAAAACACAGACAGCTCCTCTCACCCATGTTAGGACCGGGTCCGGACCATACCATTTTCCTGTAAGTATGTCTTTCCACATTACAAACCCTTTTGAAGTGTTGTCTGTTTGTGTGTGCCTGTCCGCAGCTGACCGCCCGTGCTCATCTAAATTTAAAAAGTTAATAGGAAAAAGAGCAATCGCAAGTCTTTCCTTTGGAGGAGAGCCAGAGGCTATTCCCCCCTTTTGTGTTTGAAGGCACTCCTTTAGTGTAGGATGGCCATGCTCAAGTTCCTGAGGGGAGGAGAGAAAACACATCAGAGCTCTGGACGCCCTATCAACTGAATCATTGCCTTCAGCTAGCAGGCGGGGTAGTCCAGTGTGAGCCCAAATATGCTGAACAAAGAATGGGTGGTCTCTCTGGAGAATTAGCATGTGTAAAGTACGCAGAAGAGACCCGATGGCTGACCTGAGATTGATCTTTCCTACTACCTCGAGCCTTTTTAGGATATTAACAACATATTGGCTGTCAGAAATCAGGTTGAAAGGAGCATTAAAGGTCTGAAACACTGTTATGACTATAGAGGGGACAGTGAAAGCAAATCTTACCATGTCTTGAGAGTGAAGGGGAATGGAAAAGAAGCAATCTTTTATGTCTATAATTATAATGGGCCAGTGTCTTGGAATTGCTGAGGGCAAAGGAAGGCCCCGCTGCACAGGCCCCATAATTACCATTTGTTTAAGCACTCTCGCCGCCCCATTCCCATCTGCTCTCTGACATCCTTCAGTCTAGGGTACTTTAAGGTTGCATTAGCTGAGTCCTCACAATTTTTGTTTTACAAGCCGGGCATGGTGGTGCATGCCTTTAATCCTAGCACTTGGGAGGCAGAGGCAGGTGGATCTTTGTGAGTTCAAGACCAGCCTGGTCTAAAGAGTGAGTTCCAGGACAGCTGGGGCTACAGGGAGACCCTGTCTGGAAAAGACCAAAAAAAAAAAAAAAAACTTTGTTTCACAAATAAAACTTTGGAATAGGCTTTTAAAATACTTTCATCAAAATTATTTTAGATAAGATCCTACCGAATTTTTAAAAGGTAAATCGGATTACTGAACATGGTAATATGTTATGGCTGTACATTGGTCGAATCTATTTTCACACTGTATGCTATTCTTTCAGGTTGACACTCATTGAAATATCCTTAGCCTGTATACTCAAGAATAAGATTCATTATGACTCCTATGTTAGAAATTTTTAATAACAATAGTTTTCAGAGAACTTAGACATTTGAACAGGAGAGTAAATTGGAAGTAATAGTCAGAAAAAAGGAAAGACACAGCAAAATATACTGAAATAAAAAAAAAAAACAGATTCTGAATCAAACAAATGAAAGTCCCCTGAAAGCTGGAAACCAGGAGAGTGAAAATCCATCTGATTCCACTTTGAAGTCAAGCTTCCACTTATGGTTATTTATTGTTAGAAGGCTTATCTGTCCCTCCAGTTGCACAGTGTATTCCTGCTACTTCCATGAAGACTTATGTCATCGGTCATATCCATGGGTAATAGCTAGGCCAATGATAATATTTCTGTTTCTTTCAGATCCTGCTATTAAAAGAAATACTGCTTGTTCAGGTGCTAAATGGACATTTCTCCTCCTAACAAAGATTATAGTCATCCATAACAACTACTTTTTCTCGGGTTATTAGAGGGCCAGGGGACTACTGTTAACCTGTCAGTAAAGTTTTCACTTAGTGGGCAGTACTCCTCAGAATAATTCTGATTTTCTGCAGCATAACAAAGCGATAGTTTTAAATTGCTGATTGCCTCTTTGTTACTTAAAATGTTACCTGACCTGTATTTTCAGCAGAAAACTTTCATCAGTTTGTATAATAACAGCTTCCCATCTTTTAACAGAATGGTATAGAAAAGCTTAATGGCATTTGGACATTAATCTGTGTTAACTGTGAAGAAATTCTTTTGGAATTGGAAATTACTGCCATATTAATACCTTTCTCTTGTGCTTTGAACAATAAATGCCAAAAGGCTTTTTCCCTTCCTGATTAACTGCTTTTTGGAAAGTGCTGCCATTTACCACATGCAAATTTCTTGCTTTGTAGCTCAGATGTGAGTAAGAACACTGGGTGGTTGGCTCTTGTGAATAGAGTTAGAAAGTACTAATTATAAGACTAACATACCACAATCATCCTTGATTTGTGCAACTCCCTTAATGCAAGAAGATTGAACTAGCCCTGCACAGCAAAGCCAGGCAGCAACAATAGGACTTTACCTTTTGTCTACTGCTTTCTCCTGGGATCAGATTGATGGTGGAAAATAGAACAGTTTGAATGTAAAACCTAAAAATACTTGTTAATCTACTGAACTGAATTCAGATGTTCTGTATATCTTAAAGTAAAGTGGATTTCAACTTAATATTATCTCTAAGATGGGAATCTTATAAATTGTTGTACAATTTTATTAACTTTCTAAATTATATCAGTTAAAACAGAAGAAATGGTTTATTAACTGTATATATTCTAAATTATAATCACAGCAAAAATAATCTGTTTCCAGGTAAAGAATAATTCAAAAGCAAAAATTGATTAGGCTGATAGTTATAATTAAAAAAAAAGACAACTTGACTAAAATGAAACAGGCTGGAAGAAATAAAAATGCGTTTTATTTTAAGGGAATAAAAGCATATATTTTCATGTTATAGAAAATTCAAATAAACACATGGAACTGTGAATGCATATTTGAACAAAACTCAAGCTCTGAGTATGGACACATGCCAAACAGGCTTTTAAAAGCAATAAAAAGAAAGCTGAGCAGTTAGCCAAAGCAAACACAGTATTCAAAGATACACAGATTACTTTTAAAAATTAACATTTAGATGCAAATGACATTTAGTGAGCTCCAAACAAGAAATTGCTAAAAATAATATTTAAACCCAATTATATATTTCTTAGTGAAAACACAATACTCCCATACACACATTTATGCATTTGTTTAGATAGAGTACTTTCCTATGGAGTTTGCTATGTTTTGAGAGTCAACACCTCTGGAATTCTTTTTGAGTTAATCAAGGGAAAAAATGGGATGTCTCTGTAAACTACTGAAGATTTAGGATAGAAATGATACAAAACAGCATTTTTGCTCTTAAAGGCAGTCAACAGCTCATTTACAGTGAGTATGTCACACACACAGTTTTAGAATTCTCATAGCAGGTTAGGAAATTTTGGAGTCTCTTGATGGGAGATGTATTTCACATATATCTTCATATACTCAGTAGATGTTAAATCAGGGTTACATTTGTGTTGGGCTAAGAGCTGAATGTTAGAAAAAAAAAACACATAACCAAGACAGCACAGTGGTTAAGAGTGCTTGCTGTTTTTGAAGAGGAGCTGGGTTTGAATCCCAACACCCACATGGGAATTAACAACCTTCTATAACTCCAGTTCCAGGGGATCTGATGTATTCTTCTGTATTCTTAGAGCACTGTACAACATGTGTGCACTTATACCCATACAGGTATAACATTCATACATATAAAATAAAATAATTAATTAAAAGAATCAAATAGATACTAGCTATGATGATCACATCTTCCTATGTACATCAAAATAATTATATCTTCACAACTATCTTCTCAACCATATCAAAGAGAGACTAAGAACTAAAAATGAAAGAAAAAGCCCATGTTCATATCTTGAAGAAACAAAAAGGAGCCCAAGATAGGAGAATGGGTCAAGACACATGGTCTATAATTCCAAAGAAAAAAAAAAGAAGTTAGAAAATATAGTCTCTAAGCAAACATATTGAAAGTAGAGCTTAAATAAAAAAATAAAAACATTAGTAGTATCTATCCAAGGAAACACACTCTTTAAATTCTTATTATCTATACCTTAGCCAGTTTTAATCTTCTGTGTGAATTGTATTCTGTTGCATGAGTACAATGCTTCATTGGTAAGAGTTGAGGGACACATTGGTATTCTCTCAACCCCTGTTACACTGCCTTCCATGAGCCATATGTTCTACTGTAGTTGTGTCATTTACGGCTATGTATCTCTCAGACACATAGCCTCTTTGATGATCAGATGTGGAAGTCTGTAATTGCCACTGTATATTGCAAAAAGCAGCTTCCTTGATAAGTAGTGTATAGTATACATGTATGTAAATATAGGGATATGTATTTAGCATACAGTAAGAAATGTGTCAAGAGTTATGACAGAGATATTGTTTCCTCTAGTACCAATGTCTTCTCCAGATATTTTTATTTGAATATGTTTACAGTCCCAATCATGAGTTTCCTCCCATTGAGAGGGTTTTAAATCCAAATAAATCTTATGCGTAGCTTAGAGATCATTGCCTAAGATGGAAGAGAAGTTTATAAGAGCCAGGGTTGGTGCATGAACATAAGGAAACAGAGCTATCTGGAACTTGGTCATATGAACTTACAACAATGGTGATATCATGCACAAGAACTTTGCAGTCTCAGACAAAAACCCAGCATAGAACCGGAAAAATAGGCATCAGGACTCAACCTTAGCAGAGGAACTATTAGCAACTGTGAGGTGAGGGAGAGTTCTTTAAGGTAGGATTCTAGATAGGCTGGCTAGATTCCTGTGCATGAAATTGGACCCGGAGACATCTGAGTGCAAAAACTTGACAGGGTAGGCCTTAACATAAATGACAGAATGCGTGACATCCTACAGGGGGCTTAAGAGGAAGTAGATGCGGAAAGGGTTCAAAATATGGTTAAACTTTATCGTATGAAATGCACAAAATCTCATTAAAACACTCATTAAAAATCATTATCAGCTTGCACAAAATTTTTACTCCACTTGCAATGATGTCCAGTTTAACTATTAGATGAAGGTCAATGTGAATGTTTTCAAAGGTTTTTCTTTCTGACAGTTCACTAAAGAAACTAGTGCTCCCTAAGTATCATGCCCTCAGTATCGTGGAGCTTGTCTTCTGGTGGTCTACAAAAGATAATCCAGTTCCTACTGAATAAATCATGCCAGATGAGTGCAAGTTATTCACAGCTGAATGTGAAAGGTCAAGGCTCTTTCCATCTGGTCACCAGATGCAGGAGGAAGGAGGACAAAGAATGCTGTCTTGGGTCACAAAAGGGGAAACTGTACACGCAGACCTGCCACTGTTCATCAGCTTGCCCAGCTGGCTTTCTGCAGAATCACTGTGTTGCTGTCTTTAGCACACATGACCTGTTAGAGTAACCAACGTCCAGAGATGTCATTCCTTAGAAATCCAGGAATTTAAGAAATAAAGCAAGGAATTACTGTCACTGTATATTACTCATCATATTGCAACTGCCTTGTCTTTCTAACTGACCAGGCACCATTATCTGTTGAACACATTGTTTTTAGTTTTTGTATAAGGACAGATAAATTGATTTCCTACATATTATATGTTAAATTTAATACTCTTTTAAGATGTGAAAAAATTCACACTGCCATACTTTTACTCATCAGCATAGATAATACCATTTTTAAAATAATTATGTTTTTATTGAATTTTTGCTATTTTTATACAACATAGTTTGATAGTAGTTATATTCTTTCTCCTCTGTGTGTGTGTGTGTGTGTGTGTGTGTATTTCCCCCCACACACTGGAGACTGGTTAATCTAATGAGAGTCTCACCCTTAAGTGTGACTAAATGTGCCATCCCAGGAGACATCAGTTGCAAATAGTTCCTCAAAAACTCAGCAAGGGTTTGGTTTCCTCAGCCACCTCCCCATGTCTATACTGGAATTTTGTCTGGCTTCAGGTTACATGATTCTAGAGCATGCCATCATCATTACTGTGAGTCAGGTAAGTAATTGATCATGTCTGAAAATTCTGTTTCCTTATAGTCATCTACTTATTCTGGCTCTTTTCTGCCTGTTTCTTCTTCCACAATGATTCATGAGCTTTGAAGGCAAATGTTTGATATAGCTGTCCTATTTTTAGACAAGCACCATGAACTCTTATTTTCTGCATGTTTGCAAGCTTTGATATTCTGTGCTAACCACCATATGCTGTATAAGGGTACTTCTCTGGGAAGTTAAGAGATGCATTAATCTAATGGTATAATAATTAGAAATCAGGTTAATACTATGTCTACTTAACCGAATAAATATATGAGGCTTTCTCCCATCCACTGTGGATTGTAAAGTCTCATATTCCTAGGGCTGATATCAACATCAGGTATAAGAGTCATACAATGAAGTGGACCTTAATGGAAACTAGAAAGTAGTTGGTTACTGTGCTGAATAGCTTTAGTGTCAACTTGACACACCTGGGTTGAGGGAGCCTCAACTGGGGAATTGGCTCCATTGGATTGGCCTGTGGCCACATCTGTGGAGTATTTTCTTGATGGTCGAGAAGTGTGGGAGGGCCTAGCCCACAATGAGTAGTGCCACCCTGGGCAGGTGGTTGTGTACGGTATAAGAAGGCAGGCTGGGTGTGAGCCAGGGGAGCAAGCCAGTGAACAGCATTCCTCCATGGCCTGTTCTTCAGCTCCTGCCTACAAGTTCCTGCCCTGAGTTCTTGCCTCGGGCTCCCTGAGTGAGAACTGTGACCCAGGAGATGTAAGTTGAATAAACCCTTTCCTCCCCAAGTTGGTGTTGGTCAGAGCAATGGAAGACAAACTAGGATAGTTACTCTTATGCTATTTGTGCCAAGATTGCACCAGTAGGCTTATCTTGCCAGGTAAATTTTTATTGCATTGCTCAGTATTCACAGATGGGTATGCCATGTGTGCCATGCACAGCACCTTTCAGCACTATGAATGCTAGCCAGTAGAGATAAGACTTTAAAGTCTACATCAGCTTATTTTTTTTTCCTTTTTTAATATCTGTCTCATCTGTGTGGGATCTTCAGCAATAGGGTTTTACCATTATGTTCACTTGCATAACCAAGAACACAGGCAGTAACCAGTATTCTCTGAACATCATTGGGACTCCTGGTCAAAAGATTCAAAAGAGGGACCCAATCCTGAAACTACTTTGTAAGCTTGTGGTGTAAGGGGACTGTCTCACTCTTATAAAGAAACTCTTTTAATCTCATTTTATAATATATACTTTTAACTAGCTTCCGTAGTGGTAGGTTTACATATGCCTTTCATAAAGGCCTTTAGTGTTAGTTATCCCTCCCCATACTCCCTCCTTTGCCCTACTTTACCTAATTTCTCAACTCCTTAACCCTTGCCATTCTATTTTTCTATATTTCCCTTTATATCATTGTATTCTTCTTCCTTTCCTATCACTGCCACATGGCCCTCTCTTTGTTTCTAGTACTCTCTGGATTTTCAAATTAAACAATGCATATCTAATATTTTAAAGCAACCATTCAACTATAAAAGACACCAAGGTTTTCAATGTGTGCTAATAATATATTGCTTATTTTCTTTTGAGATATGTCCTATTTGTCCCTAGACTATCCATGACTTTAACATGAAGGAATGTTGGATTTTGTCAAAGACCTAAGCCTAGAAAACTGTTAATGTCATTCTATTTTAGTTGAAGTGTTAAAAATATAGGTCATTCACTAAGGTTATAAGTACTATAAATACTTCGGGCACTGATAGATCTGTTTTATTTGATAATATAGGCCAAATATATATGCATTTTAGCATTTAAGCATATGTTTACTTAAAGAGAAAATACAAGATATGTATAAGACAATAATTTTGCTCTCAAACCCATGAACTCTAAAGAATGAGTTGTAAATTACCTTGGCTATGTCGTAGTATCAGAGAGGACTTTTGTGTATGAATTATCTCATATTAACGAGACATATTTCAAATTTGATGCACAAAAATAGAGAAGTTCCATTGGTTCTATCATATATCCACTTACAGAAATCTTCTCAAACCACTACGGAAAATATCTGTTTGCCTCAGACTCCTGACTATTGGGATTAAAGCATTTTCCCAACATTTACATTTTGGGGAGGATCAAATTTCTTATAATATTTTGGATCATAGTAAGATCCCATCCTCTAAGTACCATCTTTCATAACCTCCCATTAATTTACATATATATTTATAATATATTATATATATATATTTATCCTTACTGACTCATGACTCATGCTGAGTGTATTGTTATAGCCCTTTGATCCAAGCACAATGGAGGCAGATGAAGGTGTATCTCTGTGAAGTCAAGTCTACCCTTGTATACATAATGAATTTCAGGCCAGCTCAGACCAGAGGGATAACCTGTCTCAAAATTAAAATAAAATAAAATAATAAAATAAAATACTGACTTTCACCTTCCCAGAAACCATTTGTTTCCAATAGTCCCTAGGATTTGTTTGGAGATTCTTTCCCTTCCACAACTGGATACAGGGAATTTTGTGACTTGAATTTTGTTTGGAGATTCTTTTCCTTCCACAACTGGATACAGGGAATTTTGTGACTTGAATTTATGCAGAACTTGTCCACACTGCACCCACTGCTGTTACTTCACATCAGTAGCTGATCTTCTGTCTGGAAGCTTTTTTGTTATTTTTGTTCGTTCAACACCTATGGCTCTTTCAATCCACTATTCTACAATGATCTGTGAATTTTAAGATGGACAAATTTGAGAAAGATGTACAATTTAGGAATAAACACTGCAGATTTTATTCTCTGCATGTTGGCCAGTGGTGGGTTTCTGTGTTAGTCACTATCTTCATAAAGGAGATTCTCTGGTGAGAATTAAGTGATGAACTAATGTATGGTTATAACAATAAGACATTAGCAGTTAGATGCTATTATTTATTTGCAGGATATTAATATTATGCTTCTCCTGTAACCTATGCCCAGCCTAGAATCAGAAACCTAGGTGAGATAACAGTGTCAGGTATGGACTCCATCCTATAAAGCAGATATTACAACCAATTAGAAACTGGTTGTTACTCCCATAGAGTTCATGTCATAATTGAACTCATAGGTATATACTTTCAGGCTAGCTATAGCTCACAAGATTCACAATGGATAAGGATGATGATTAGTTTTCTCTTCCTGTAGTATGCATAGAATCTTCCAATGCTATGAAAGCTAGCCAATAGTGACTTGAAAGTCAAGACTAGTTTGATTTCTCCTTTTTCTACAACTCATTTATGTAGTGTGTTCAGCAATACACAGTCTTATCATCAAGTTCCATTGGGTAACCAAGAGCAGAAGCTATTACCAATAGTGTTTTAGAATCTGGTGCCCTAGTTAACAGCTTAGAAAGAGGGATTCCATTTCTGGCATATAACTTTTCTTTAATATGTTGTCTAGTAGATGAAATGTCCACATGTTTTAAGATATATATATATATATATATATATACATATATATATATATATATATATATATATGCTTAAAGGATCTTCTATAGTGGTGGTTTGTATATGGCTTTGTGTGCCATTGTAGAGATAGCCAGTGGTTAAGAGAACTGGCTGCTCTTGCAAAGGACCTGGGTTCAGTTCCCTGAAGCCACATAGCAGCTAACTACTGTCTATAACTCCAGTTCCAGAAGATCCAACACCCCCTTCCTATCTTTGAGGGCACTGCATTAGATCGGTAGACTTGCATACAGACAATACACTCTACAAATAAAAATACATAAAAAAAGAAACTGTATGGCTTTGTGTAGAGAGCTCTTTACTGTTGGTGATCTCCTCCTCAAAATCTTTCCTATGCCTTACTTTCCCATTCCCCAGTCAAATTACTGCTGTATTTTCCAATTTCCCCATTTATATAACTGCATTCTATTTTGTAATAATTCACTTAGACATACTGCTTTTAGTAGTATTGTAATATTCAGTGATGTTTTGGGCTAATTCATCACATCCTTTAAAATTTTTTTATCTTTACTATATGAAATCATGCCCTTTTATTTACAGTAATTCAAACTATTCCACTAACACATTTCTTTCTTAATTTTGATGTTATCTCCTCTATTTTGCAATGCTTCTTGGAATCTCTTTCTTCTTGAGATTTATCATTTGTCTTGACAAATAGAGCTGTATTATTAAGTCAATCAAGAACTCATATTTTGATGTAGCGTACAGTTCTTAACAGAACTCAAAGATAAAAACCTCATTTTGTGCCAAAACAAATATCTCTGTCATTTTTTTCCAGTAAAAATAAACTCTGAATTAATTTTTTATTATGCAAAATAGTGAATAAATATAAAATATTTCCTATCTTCAAAGGAATCATTTATTTCATCTTACAAATTAACAGTATTTTACATAATTCACTCACTAACTCACTATATTCACAGAAATAATTTACTCCTAGGTAATTTTTGGATTTTTTAAAGTAAAACATATTTGTTTTAAGAGTATTAACTTAATTTCTTTAAAAGTTTATAATTTCGCCTAATGAAAAACATAAAAGTCTGTGTTTACAACCACCATAAGGTATTTATCAACTCCTAATTCTGTGCCATTATATCTTGTTGAATTCACATTGTCCTTATTGTCATAAACACCTGACATAAGGTTAGGTAGGCATGGACCAGTACATAGCTTTAAATACAGAATGCAAGAAGCAGACTCAAGCAGCTTTCTGTGCGGTCTAAGGCAGGCTGGTGTACCCAGTGGTTTGTAAGCCAGCTGGGACTACAATAAGACTCAGTTCAAAAAAAAAAAAAAAAACAAACAAACAAACAACAACAACAAAAAAAAAAACAGAAACAGAACTCATAGTTTTCCCTTTGTAAGAAGTAAAAAAATAAAATCATATGATAGACATCCAGACAATTTCACATTATCAGAGACAAGTAGCTTCCGTTTTTATGCAACACTGATTTTTAAATTTGGCAGTTGTTAGCATTTGGGTGGTACTTAGAAACTTGTCAGTATCTAATTGTTTCATTTTCAATAATACTTTCATTTTTTACTTAACACTCACTTTGATATAAATCATTTACATCTTATTCGCCTGGCTGTACCAGTTTATTTAATTTCATTTTTATGCTACATAGAATTCTCTTCTCTGTATGTACTTCACCATATAAATCCATATAAATAATAATATTTAGATTGATTCAATATGAGCCAATTATAAACTAAATGTCTGTAAACACTTGATGATCAGTTATTCTTTTAAGAAAAATATCATACATTTGCATATGGCTTGAAACAATGCCTTTAAAGTAGAATGGATGATTTTCATTGTTTATGTTTATCAAAGTGGTTGTATCAATTTGCATTGCATAAAAATTTCAGTTGGTGTTCAACATTTGATACTATCATTTATTTTTATTTTAGTGGGTGCTATATTTACTAACAGAGATATTATATGTAGTACCCTAAAAGCTAATGATATTGAGAATATTTGAATGAACTTATTCACAAGCATTGTATCTTTATGTGTAAAGCATTTGACCAATCAAATATTTTGCCAATATTTAATTGTATCATCCATTCATATTGTATTAATTTTAGGGTCATATACTCTGGTAAACAATACATTATCAATATGTGACATTCAAATATTCTATTCCCTTATGGCTTGCTTGGATTGTCTGTTGACAATGTATTCTACATTGAAAATTTTAATCAACTGAATGTTCACTTTGTCATAGACTACTTTGATAATTCTGTATCCGAATTTTTGTTGCCATGAGAGTATGCATATCTTCTATTATATTTTTATTTTCCATGGTGGCCTCTGTTCTATTGTAAATTTGTATTTAAGTAGGGTATATACTATGTGTATATATGGACACACAATTCCTTCAGCAGCAATTGTGAAACGACTCCTGTCATAATAAATTAACTATAAACCATTGTTAAAAATAAGTGGAGTGTAACATTATAGGCTTTTTATGACTATTCTGTCCCATCTCATTAATCTATAATATGTTATTCTTACTAATATGACATTACTAATCACTATAACTATATATTAAGCCTTTAAGTTTTATTGTGTGAGTCCTTCAGTTTTAGCAATTTCTGTTTTATTGCCATGGACCTCACATTTTTGTGATTTCAATGAAAATATGAATTTCCATATTTTACTCTCATATAGGTGGAAATCATGCACTTCCTAACTTGAGAGATTTAAATGTAAGTCAAATCATAATTTCATCCAATTATTATGTGAGTAAACACAAAGCTATTTTTTCTCCTTGCTATTTTATAGGGTATTAGGATATTTATTATGAAATATTATTTCTCAAGTTTAATCAATATGTGCAGTTCCTTTTGTTCATTTTTTTAAGTGAATGATACTACATATGTAGACCAGGGTCCAATGTATTGACTCATACCAAGTGATTGTTCTTAACTCCATAGACCTCAATATTTAGGAGAGAATGCATGAAAACTTAGAGGAGAGGCTATTGGGTTGCATAAAGGGGAAGTGTTTTAAATATGATCAGCATGTATTGAATGAAATTAGAAAAAGAATTAAAGGGAAAAAGTTTTACTTAATTATTTATATGAAAGTTTTGCTTACATGTAGGGAAGTACAGCCATGCCATAAAATGCTCAGACTAATGGAGGGGGACAAATACAGAGAAACAGGAGCTACAAATGACTGTTCACTGTCAGGTGGGTGCTGGGTAGGGAACGAGGGTCTTCTGTAAGACCAGCAAGTGCCCTTAACTATTGAGCCATTACTCTTGCTCCACTTATTTCTGTCTATGTAAGAATATGTATTATATGGCATCTATCTTCTTTCTCAAACAAATTCATTCTTAGTGCTTACATTATTCCAAATAATATTTTCTGAGTTTGCTAATAAAAGCAATTGCATAGTATTTAATATGATATGGCCTTCTTTAAAAATATTAAATTGCTGGGCTGGAGAGATGGCCTAGTGGTTAAGAGCGCCGACCGCTCTTACAGAGGACCCGGGTTCGATCCCCAGCACCCACATGGTGGCCGAGAACCGTGTGAAACTCCAATTCCAGGAGAACTCCAGTTCCAGGGGAATCCGAGACCCTCTTCTGACCTCCGCGGCATTGCACGACACGGGTGCACAAACCAGCATGCAGACAGTACATTGATACACATACAGAAATAAATAAAAATTTAAAAAAAAATATTAAATTGCTATGATTTTCATACAGTATAGTTTGATGATATTTAGACTTCCCTCCCTATCTGAAACTCCCATCAGTGCCCCTTGCCGAATTTAAGTGATATATATATATATATATATATATATATATATAATCTATATATATATTTCATATTAAAGCCTGACTTGTGTCTTTGAATGTCCTCTGTATGGGTCCATCAACTGGACCCACTATGAGTGCTATCACTCTGTAAGGCACTGCCTCTGTCCCAGGAGCCATAAATTACCAAAAGTTCCTTAGGTTGTTGATGAAGTTTCTTTTTTTTTTTTCACAGTCAATTATTCTTATTATTATTATTATTATTATTATTATTATATTTTCTACAGGATTAACAAATCTAGACCTATGTCCCCCACCCTATCCCCCCCCAACCAGAGCTCATGAATTCTGCCAAACATACTTTTCACCTCTTTCTCAGTCTTTCTCGATATTATCCATGTGGAAGTTGACTGTTTTTAGCAAAAGTTCACTGTTTCAGTCAGTTCTTTGATTCAGTCCTTTCTGTTATTGTTGTTGTTGTTTCTAATCTGCATCACTCCCAACTGCGTGGACAAAAGCTCCAGGGGCCATGCACAAGAAATACTTACAACTAGGTAATTGGCACTAGCATCCACAGAAGAGGGATACCATTAATCGTTTGTTTTTCTGGGACTGTATTACTTCACTCAGCATAATGTCTTCTAGCTCCAGCCATTTTCCTGAAAAGCTCGTGATGTCATCTTTCTTTACAGCTGCATGGAATCCATTGTGTAGATGTACCATATTTTCTCTATCCACTCGTCAGTTGAGGGGCATTTGGGTTGGTTTCAGCCCCTTGCTATTGTGAAGAGAGCCGAAATAAACATGGCTGTGCATGTATCTCTGTGGTGTGATGAGTTTTGTGGATACGTGCCCAGGAGTAGTATGGCTGGGTTGGGTGGCAAGTTCATTCCAAGTCTTCCAAGGGTTCTCCACACTGTTTTCCATAGTGGCTGTACGAGTTTACATTCCCACTAGCAGAAGATGAGTGTTCCCCTTTCCCCACAACCTCTCCAGCACTTGGTATCATTTGTTTTCTTGATCCCAGCCAGTCTTATTGGGGTAAGATGATATCTTAAAGTGGTTTTGATTTGCATTTCCTTAATGATTAGTGATGTTGAAAACTTCTTAAGGTGTTTCTCAGCCATCTCTAATTCCTCACTTGTGAAGTCTCTTTTGAGCTCTTTGCTCCATCTATTGAGTGGGTCATTTGATTTGTTCTTTGTTTTTTTGAGTAGTTTATATATTATGGAAATTAATGCTTTGTCAGATGTTTCTGTGGTGAAGGTTTCCTCCCACTCTGTGGGATTTCTCTTCACTTCCTTGATTGTTTCTTTTCATGAACAGAAGCTTTGGAGCTTAATGAGGTCCAATTTGTCAATTGTTGACCTTAATTCTTGCGCAGCTGCTGTATGATTTAGAAAGTCTTTTCCTATGCCTATGTCTTGTAGTCTGCTGTCAACGTTTTCTTCTATCGCCTTCAGAGTTTGGGGTTTCACATTGAGGTCTTTGATCCATCTGGAGTTGACGTTTGTGCAGGGCAAGAGGTAGGGGTTTAATTTCATTCTTCTACAAGTGGTGATCCAGTTTTGCCAACACCACCTGCTGAAGATGCTGTCTTTTCTCCGTTGTGTCTTCTTGGCCCCCTTGTCAAACATGAGATGGCTGAAATTGTATGTGCTCATGTTTGAATCTTCGGTTTTGTTCCAATGGTCAACAGGTCTGTTTTTGTGTCAGTACCAGGCTGTTTTTATAACTATAGCCCTGTAGTATATTTTGAAGTCTGGTATAAAGTTCCCCCCTGTGTGGCTCTTTTCAGTCAGGGTTGTTTTGGCTATTCAGGGTCTTTTGTCTTTCCAAATGAAATTAAGGATGTTTTTGTCCAAGACTGTGAAGCAACTCTGGGCGATTTTGATTGGGATTGCATTAAATCTATACAAGAGTTTTGGTAGAATGGACATTTTCACAATGTTAATTTTCCCAATCCGTAAGCATGGGAGGTATTTCCATCTTCTGATGTCTTCAAATTCGTTCTTTAAGGATTTAAAATTTTTGTTGTACAGATCTTTGGTGTCTTTGGTTAGGCTTGTTCCTAGGTATTTTATTGTTTTTGAGGCTATTGTGAGTGGGAATGTCTCCTTGAATTCTTTCTCCATTTGCTTGTTGTTGGTGTAAAGAAAGGTCATTGATTTTTTTAGGTTAATTTTATATACTGCCACTTTGCTGAAGACGTTAATCGCTTCTAGGAGTTTTCTGGTGGAGGTTTTACCATTCCTTAAGTAAACAGTCTTATCGTCAGCAAATAGGAATAGCTTGACTTCCTCTTTTCCAATTAGTACTCCTTTAATTTACTTTTCTTGCCTTATTGCTCTAGCAAGTGTTTCAAGCACTATATTGAAGAGAAGTGATGACATGGGGCAGCCTTGCCAATTTCCTACCTTTAAAGGGAATGTTTCTGTCATTTCCCCATTTAGGATGATATTGGCTGTGGGTTTCCTCTATATGGCTTTGATTACATTGAGGAATCATCCATCCAGTCCAATTCTGTCTAGGACTTTAAACATGAAGGGATGCTGTATTTTGTCAAAGGCTTTTTCAGCATCAATTGAGATGGTGTGGTTTTTGTCTTTCATTCCGTTTATGTGTTTGATGATGTTTATTGTTTTTCATATGTTGAACCATCCCTGCATCTCTGGTATGAATCCAACTTGGTCATGATGGATGATCTTCTTGATGTGGGTCTATTTGTGATTTGCCAGTATCCTGTTTAGAATTTTGGCATGTGTGTTCATTAGGGAGCTGGGTCTATAATTCTCCTTTTTAGTTGTATCTTTGCCTGGTTTTGGTAAAAGAGTGATGCTGGCTTCATAGAAGGAATTTGGGGAAATTCCCTCTGTTTGTACCCTTCTAAACAGTTTCAGTAATAATGGTTGTAGGTCTTTTTGAAATGTTTTATAGAATTCTGCCATGGAACCATCTGGGCCTGGGTGTTTTTTAGTTGGGAGATTTCTTATTACATATTCAATTTCTTCATGTATTATGGGTCTGTTTAAGCTGTTGATCTTTTCTTGGTTGAGCTTTGGTGATGCCCAGGATTTCAGATATTCATCTATTTCTTTTAGGTTTTCAAACTTGGTAGAGTATAGGTTTTTGAAGTATTCCCATATCATTTTCTGGATCTTTTCCTTGTCTGTTGTGATATTTCCCTTTTCCTCACAGATTGTATTGATTTGGAGTTGTTCCTTCTTTCTTTTGCTTAACTGGGCTAGAGGTCTATCTTGTTTATTCTTTTAAAGAACCAATTTTTTGATTCATTGATTTTTTTTTTGTATTTTTTTTTTGTTTCTATTCCATTGATTTCTCCTCTGATTTTTGTTATTTCTTCCTGTCTGTTGTGTTTAAGGTTCATCTGTTGTTGCCTCTCAAGTGCTTTTAGCTGAGTGTTAGATCATTCACTTGTGCTCTTTCTGTTTTTCTAATGTAGGCACCCAGGGCTATAAACTTCCCTCTTACTACTGTTTTTAAGTTATCCCATAGGTTTTGTTGTGTTGTGTTGTCACTGTCATTCAGTTCCAGGAATGTTTTTATTTCTTTCTTTATCTCTTTCTTGACCCAATAATTTTTCAAGAGTGTGTTGATCAGTCTCCATGTGTTCTTGTAGGCAGTAGGGCTTATCGTCATGTTGATATTGAGCTTTATTGCACTGTGGTCTGACAGAATGCATGAAATTATTTCAATCTTTTTGTATTTTTGGAGGTTTCGTCTGTGTTCCAGTATGTGGTCTATTTTGGAGAATGTTCCATGGGGTACTGAGTAGAAAGTGTATTCTCTGGTATTAGGGTGGAATATTTGGTAGAGGTCTAGGAGGTCCATTTGTTGTATCATATAGTTCAGTTCAGATATCTCTCTGTTTATTCTTTGTCCTATTAACCTGTCCGAAGGACTCAGTGTGATAATGAAGTCCCCTACTATGAGTGTACTGGGGATAATGTGTGACTTGTGGTCCTGGAGAATTTTCTTTATAAATTTGGTGCACCAGAGTTTGGTGAATGTATATTCGTAACTGTGAAATCTTCTTGGGCTATCGTTCCTTTGATAAAAATGTAATGGTCTTCTTTGTCTCTTCTGATTTCTTTTACTTTGAAGTCTATTTTGTCTGATATCAAAATAACAACACCTGCTTACTTTTTGGTACCATTTGCTTGAAATAATTTTTTTTTCATCCTTTCACTTTAAGGTGGTGCCTGTCCTTGAAGTTAAGATGTGTTTCTTGTAGACAGCAAATCGATGGATTTTGTTTCCTAATCCAATCTCTCAATCTATGTCTTTTGATTGGAAAATTTAGTCCATTAATATTTAAGGTTATGATTGATAGGTTTTTGTTGTTTCCTTTTGCCTTTTTATTCATTTGAAGTTTTGGTTTAGGTTTCTACTTCTACAGTTATGCTTTTATTGATTTCTCTTTTTAGGTGCCTGGGGATGGTTGCTCCTTTCTTCTCTCCCTTGAATTGCTTCAAGTATTCTCTGAAGGGTTGGTTTTCTGGACATGTATTCTTTCATCTTGTTTATGTCATGGAAGGTTTTTCTCTCTCCTTCAACTATAATCGACATTTTTGCTGGATATAGTAACCTGGGTTGGCGTCTATTGTCCTTTCACACTGGGAATGCTTTGCTCCATGTTTTTCTTGCTTTCATAGTTTGTACTGAGAAGTCAGTTGTAATTCTGATAGGTTTCCCCTTATAGGTCACTTGTTGTTTTTCTCTTGTGGCTTTAAGGATTTTGTCTTTGTTTTGGGTGTCTAGCATTTCAACTATGATGTGGCATGGATAGTTTCTTTTCTGATCTTGTCTGTTTGGAGTTCTATGTGCTTCTTGTATTTGTATTGGTTTGTCTTCTTTTAGTTTGGGGAAGTTTTCATCTATTATTCTGTTGAAGATCTGATCAATACCATTCTCTTGGGATTCTTCTCCTTCCTCTATTCCTGTGATGTGGTGGTTTGATCTTTTCATAGTGTCCCACAGTTCCTGGTTGTTCCACTTTTGTGTATTTTAAAATTATTCATAATCTTTACTTGAGGTTCTTAGTTGTTCTGTGTTATCCTCCAGATCTGAAATTCTTTGTTCTGCTTCCTCCATTCTGCTTCTGAGGCTTTTTCCATTCCTTTCCTCTTGATTGGATGAGCGTTTGATTTCCTTTTTCATTTACTCTTCTGATTTCTTTAGTATTTCTACTTCTTTTTGGAGCTTCTCAATTTCTTCCTGTAGCTCTTTTCTTTGCTGGTTGGTTTCCTTATCTTTTTCAGCACTGGATCTTTTCAGTGTTTCTACTTCCTTCTGGAGTTTGTCATTCTCTCTTTCTAGGTCCTTCTTGAGTTCTTCATTCTCTTTTCTTAAGTCTTTGATTTGCTCTTTATAATCTTGTAGTTCTTTAAGTATGTTCACAATTGTGTTTCTGATATCTGTGTCCTGGGCCATCCTTAGGGGGAATCTCACTGTAGGAATCTTCCATAGGGTTGGTAGAGCTTAATGTGGGATTATCTTTCCCCTTTCCCATTCTCTCTTCTTCGTGTTCCAGGCATATGGGCTTTTCCTTGACTGTATTCCAATGTGAGTCCCAAATGCCTCTTCACTGTGTTGAAGGCTTGCTTTGATTCCTCTTTCAGATGCCTTCATAATCCCAGTTGGGGGAATGGGGGGAGGTGTGCTCCTTAGCCTGCTCTTTAGCTGAACCCATGCTTCAGCTGGCCTTGGGAGATGTCAGATCTCAAGACTCGCGCAAACCTACCTTTTATACCAGCTGGGAGGATAACTCTGCCTCCACAGCCACAAAAGCCAATTAAGCCAAAGACATCTAAATTAAATCAAATAGCCTTGCTGAAGCACCCAGCTCCTATCTACCTTCCTTTGCTTCAGCTGGTCTTGGGAGATCTCCGAAGTTTCTTCTTTTTTAAAAATATTATTTTTAATTTATGTATATGACATATTGCTTGCTTGTATGTAAATGCATCCCTGTTGTGTGTGCAGTGCACCTGGAGGTTAGAAGAGGTGATATTCGTCTACATAAGACTTGTGCATGCTGTCACGATGGCTATTGAAATCCTCATCCATAATGATTCCTGTGTCTTGGGACAAAATAGCTGTCCTATTCAACAATAAGTACTTTGTGGCCTCTTGCTTTCTGCATGTTGGCTAATTGCTGGGTCTCTGTGTTAATCACTATCTGATGCATAAGGAAACTTCTCTGGTGATAGTTGAAAGATGCATTCATACTATGTGTAGAGGTTGCATTGAAGATGTGTCATATAGGGGTCAGTGTCTCACAGACATTTATTCTCTGGATTTGATCAGTTCTGTAACTCTGTAACAGTCTCCATTTGTTGAAATATGAAGCTTCTTTGATTCAAACTGAAACAATCTTGTCTGTAAACATTGTGATGTGATATTTCCTTTAAATTTTCAGTGTTTGAGCAGTATTTCAAGATAGAAGTAGCAAGTGCTACTCGTGTTACTCAAGTGTTTTAGGATGAAATGAAGTTGCAAAGAAGATATGTTAAAACAGTGTGTTAAAGAAATGTCCATGGGGCTGGAGGGATGGCCTAGCGGTTAAGAGCGCCGACCGCTCTTGCAGAGGACCCGGGTTCGATCCCCAGCACCCACATGGCGGCTGAGAACCGTCTGTGACTCCGGTTCCAGGAGAACTCCAGTTCCAGGGGAATCCGAGACCCTCTTCTGACCTCCGCGGCATCGCACGACACGGGTGCGCAGACCTGCATGCAGACAATACGTTCATACACATAAAAAATAAATAAATAAATAAATAAAATTAAAAAAAAAAAAGAAATGTCCATATCTTTTTATTTACTATGTTGCACAATATCTGAAGGTAATATATCCATGGATTGTGATCATTAGGTACCATGATCCTTGGAAGTGGAACCATGTGATCTTACAAATGCGGTTTTCCAATAGTGACCTTGGGAATCCCAGTAGCTCTGTCTTATGTTGTAAGAGGGCAAATCACAAAATTCTCTCATTTTCTATGGTATTGGATTTTTTTTTCCTTTGGTATTTTTTGAGACAGGGTCTCCCTTCAGTCCTAGCTGGCCTGGAGCTCACTACGTAGACCAGGCTGGCCTTGAACTCAGAGAGATCCTCCTGCCTCTGCCTCCCAAGTGTTAAGATTAAAGGTGTGTGCCACCACTCCTGACCTTTTTTGTGGTATTTGAACTCAGTGTTTTTAATACCGAAATTGAGTTTCAAAATATTTGGAACTTAGAATTTAAAAGGAGTGAAAAGAATTTTCAAGTTATTTTGGCTGAAATTCCAATTTTATTTATAGAGACATGAGGCAGATCATTGAAATGTATGTATTCTTTATATAAGACAACTGCATTTTCAGCATTTAGACAAATATAGTATATGTTTCAAAAATGATGATCTTTTCTCAGTAATTCACATTGCCTTGCCAAGGAAATATGTGTCTTACTTCAGCTCATATGTCTAATTTAACAAGGAATTTTAGACATTAACTCTCATTGTTTGGGAGAATACATGATAAATTCCATTTTATTTATTAAATAACTTTTTGCAAATTGAGTTCATTTTCATCTGGTACATAAAAATGAGAATATACTAATAGGATATATTAGTGTTTTGAAATATGTGTATTACAGAAATTGTAAACCAGGAGTACACATCTATATTTTCCAAACATATATTGCTTCCCTCATGTGGATAATTTCAAAAACCTTTTTCTAGGGATTTGTAGTACACTCTACATTCTGGTTATCAATAATCACCTTGTTGAGCAATGGTACATTTCTTCTAACCATGTGGATCTTAGGGTCCGTTAGTAATCATTTTTATACCTCTCTCTTTCTCTATTTTAGTCTGCAAATAATCTAAATTATCATTTGCTTTAAATTTCCAATTTTTCCTAAAATATTAATTTTACTTTGAATAGATTATGCTGAAATTTCTCTTTTAAGTCAATAGGCAATATAAACATTATATTTATTTTTAATGTATATGCATATATAATAAAATATACAAGAGATGATTTATACATATATATATATATATATATATGTGGCATAATTTAAAATATGTAACAATGTCAAAATTTTGCATCTGGTTTCAGAGTAATATCTAGTGACATTTTTGCTATATGTCTCACTTCATAATGTATGTTTTCCAAAAGGACTTGCAGTAAGTCATTAGAATAATTGTTGCTTAGTACCCTTTCCATCTAGAATTAATATGTTGATTGTGCATGTTTTTAAGTAATTGAAAAGCATTGGATTGGCTTGACTATCAAAATAATTCATTTAATATTTGTGAAAAAGATAGACAAGAATATTCTAAACAATTTATAAATACAGTGAACTTTAGGCAACAGTGACCTGAAAACACTGATTGTCTTGGAACAATCCCACTACACTATACTGGGTTATATCTTCCTTCTCTGGGATGTTAGAGAATGGTTTGAAGAAGCTGGCATGGAGCATAAAGGATCCCAAGTAGATTCAAACCAAGGCAAAATTTGCTTTTTAAGGTTTGATATAGCAGATGAGTCACATATTAGCCACAGAGAAAAAAATAAGTAAAATGATCTATTTCCCCTTGGCTTTTTGTACTTCTAAACTGGTTATGTGTTTAAAACATGGACTTTATAAACAATATATATATATATATATATATTTTTTTTTTTTTTTAAAACAAAAATCTCATTTTATAGCTGATTCATAACTCAAAGTGGACTATTATAAAATCACAGTTTTTTCAAAACCCTTCACAAGTTTAGAGAAAACAAATTTCATGCTGGCCAATAAGAAAATACAAAGAAAATGTGTCATCACTTCCTACATGAAAAATTCCCATCAAACTTTACTGAACACTCATGTGATGCATTCTGAATCATCTGTCTTCTTATTTCATTCATCCATTTTCAAACCATGGGAACAGGCATGAATGTGACAGTTGCATTGATGTTTGTATTTAGAGGAGAAGCAATTCTTGGTCCTATACCACAGAGTCCAGTACGTCTTCATATTCTGCAGTTGAATTACATCACACTGGACTGAAAAGTGCCTGTTCCACAGAGCCAAATTGAGGTGCAATTTACCTTGCTTCTCTTTACCATTTTCCTAGAAAAATAAAACAAAACAAAACAAAAAAAACTTTTCGTACCCAGTGAAAGGTAAGATTTGTTTGCTGAATCTTTGTCTTCACGATTTTCTACTTTGTGGTTCTGACCCTCCGCATTTTCTCCCATCTTCCAAACCCTACAATTCCACTCCCCAAATCTCTTTTATTCTTGAAGTGTCTCAGATGGCATGCTTTGCCATAAATAAATTTACATAAAGTATGAAGACTATTGCTCATCTAGCTCTGTGTTAATAAAAGGACAGTGTTTTCTTATCATGGTATCTGAAGGCTAAGACTGATAAATTTCGTGTCTCAGAAAAATTTTAGATCATTATTTCTTAATATTATTGGGAAAAAAAAAACCTTTCATCATCCAAGTTTTTATCAACATTGCAAAATTCCTTATATTCATGAAAAATTTGAAATCCAACATAGATCATCTATCTCAAATGAGCTAGGCTCTGGATTCCATGACTGTTTCATCTGTAGTGGCCTTTTCCATTTCATACCAGCAGCCTGTGTCAAGTTCAGCATTACATGTTTGCCACCCACTCCTATTGTAACTGCTTTACAAAATGTTTGAAACACCAGCTTGTCTTTTGGTAACACTCTAGTTCCATCCCTAAGAGTAATTATAGTGTTCCTTATTCAGATTGCATTCTGATATTTAATTTCATTTTAATTATGTGTGCAAAATTCAAATAGAACTAAATTCAAAGACTCACCATCTTGTTTTCTTTTCTTGTACTCAAAAACAGTGAAATTAAAAAGACATAACAAGACAGATAGCTACCATCATTTTTTTTCACTTTATACAAGAGTGTTGTCTTTTCATGTCATGCCTCACTGGGATAAAGGACCCTGAATTCAGAAATAAAGCAAATTGACATATAGGACTCTCTTTAGCATCCTATCAACAAATCTGCCTGTGCACTTCATTTGTTCAGTCATCTAAAACTATTGTTTTGCCACTAGAAACACTTGGATGAGCAAAGTAGACTCAGTCATTGTTTCTTATATTCTATTCTTAAGAGACATGATCAAATAGCTAAAACAGATGTCTTAATAATGGTAGCAAAAAATGTAGGTTGTGTAGAGAGTACTATTAGGATTTATTTCAAATGGAACAGTGCAGCTGGTAACTTTTCTAGAGGCCTGGCATTTAAGTTTGATCCTACAGGGTGAATAAAAATAGCCAGGTGGATAGTGGGAGGAAAACCTTACAGGAAAATGAAGCAGCAGGTGGGAAAGCCAGAAAAGAAAAGCAGTTTAGCACATTTCAAGAATGTTTAAAATACCAGTGTGGTTAGAGTGGAGTGAGTAAGAGGGAGAGTGGCATTTGGTGCCAAGAACAATTATGATGACTGAAACTATGGGTAAAAATGTGGACTAAGACGGTCAATTCTGGGGCTTCCTGGGTCTGACTTCTTTTTTTGTTTTGTTTTGTTTTGTTTTGTTTTTCTTTTGAGACAGGGTCTCCCTTTAGTCCCAGCTGGCCTGGAGCTTGCTCTGTAGACCAGGCTGGCTTTGAACTCACAAAGATCCACCTGCCTCTGTCTCATGAGTGCTGCGATTAAAGGCATGTGCCACCATGCCCAGCTTGGTCTGACTTCTGAGACTAACCACAGATAATCATATCATGATCTACAAGCTACATGTTCTGAATGTGTTGATTTTCATTTATTAATGAATAATTATTTTATATATCACATTAAGTGAAAGATTTTGGGGAGATAAAACGCTTAATGCATTCACAGTATTTGGAATAGTTTCTGACTCAAGATGAAAATAAAATAAATGTTAACTAATTTCTCTTTCATTGCTGCAGTTTTTGTTTAAATGCAAGTTAAATAATTTAGTTTTCATTTCCAAAAGCATATTCACACATCAATGATTTTAGAGTCAAAAAGCAGCATGCAACATTCACATGCTACTGGAACTTTGGAATATCATATGGGCTGATTTTAAATGGTGGATGGGGAGAAGAACTAATGAAATCTGATAACCATGGAGGAAAGCAAGGCAGTAATGCAGAGTCAGAATTGAACACCAGCTGAAGCTGAAAATTCCATGAGTTAATACGACATATGTGTAAACAGATAGAAGTTAATTCATTTGAGATTTATTTGTTGGGAACAAATAACAAACATTCTTAACTATTGGATTTAGAAAGCAAAAGCAAGTTATTATATAAAAATTATTCTTAGGTCCGGATGTGCTGACAGATAACTGTAGTCCTATTTTGGTGGTACAGGCAAGGGAATCAGGAACTCACTGTCATCCTCACCTATATACTAAATTTAAGGTGAGTTTGGGCCACATAAGGGCCTGCCTCAACAAAATAAAATAAAAATATGCTATTTATTTCTTAGACAATTACACATAAAGGTAAAAAGAATGAAGTTATTTTTAAACTCTATACATAATAAATTTTCTCTTTGAAAATTGAAAACAATAAGGTTTATTTTCTATTTTCCGAATGTATTTATAATTGCAAACAGTTATTTTCTATGTTTGTGTCAGTATTGGAATTAATCTAATGATATGTAATTTTTATTAGCCCTTTATCTATGTTATCTGGAAATCATATCATGTAACTGAAGTTACTATTCACACTTTTTCCTTTTTTTCCAAAATATTCTTAAAATCAGTGAAATTAACCAAATAATTCTGATTATTTTTTTTTCAAAATACACATGGGTACATGGGTTGGACATGGTTAGACATGCCTTTAATCCCATGGATTTGGAGGCAAAATCAGCGGGAGCTTTCAGAGAGTCAGGCCAACCTGGTCTAAGAGGTGAGTTCCCGGCCATTTGGGGCAATAGAGAGACCCTGTCTCAAAAAAGAAAACAAAATGGCATTAACAAAAATAAAACCCCAAAACGAAAAGAGAAATAACCACAGAATATAAGAAAGCAAAATAAAGCAACATACATGTGCAGCTTTGTTTAAGGCATTAACTTTGATAGTGTCTCACTAAGTTGCAGCAACCCTGGAAGAACATAAACAAACTAAACGCTGAAGAATCCCACGCAGTACCCTCTGACACCACACACTGTCTCTAAGGATCGCACTTCTGTCACAGAAGGTTTCTCTCACAGATAAATAAACCATCAGTGTTCGCCAGAACTTGGATTAGTTAGATCCAAGTGGAATGCAGAAACCACATAAAAATTTATGTGTGAAAAATTTAGTAAAATTTAATAAAAGGGATGATTAATTGTAGTAATTATTAACTCTGACTGACTGGATGGTGTATTATCCAGGGTTTTATAGAGAAGTAAAGCTAATAAGATACTTGATCACATAGTTTTCTGTTGCTAAGATAAAATACCATGACTAAAAGCAGTTTAGAGAAGAAGTTTCTTTTGAACTAAAGTTCCAAAGGAAAGTACATAATGTCGGGAAAGTATAGCAGTAAGCAGATTGATCCAGAAGCACACAGAAATCAGCAAATTGAAAGTGGGATGAGAGAGTGGCGGTGAAGCCCACCCTTATTGACATCCTTCCCTAGCAAGTCTCCACATTCTAAAAGCTCTGTAACCATCACCAACAACACTACCAACTGGGGACCAAGTGTTCAAATAAATGAGCCTACAGAAGATCGTTCTCATTCTCATTCAAGACACAACAGATTCATTCAATGAAAGAAAATTTTAATGGAATTAGCTCCTTAAATTACAGAACATGGAAGCTGAAATGAAGGTGCATCAACTTTCAGGAATTTTTAGAGTTGATATTATATTAATTAATAGGCTAGGTAGAAATAAAACTCTAAACAATATATAAGAATAGTAGATTGAAAGAAGACTCAGTATCTTTTGAAAAACAAAGCATTAAAATTCAAATTAGAAATCACTGAGTACCTGCACAGAGCCAGACTTAAGTTGAAGTGCACAAATTAAACACTTGTACTGCAAAGTACTTTTCCTGAAAAAAATCTGTATCACAAGCTGGGAGAGAGAAGCTGGAAAATCCAAGAAATGGCATGGTTAGGTGTAGTGCAGAGCCTGGAACTAAACGACTGCTCACAGTGTAGACATAGTTAAGTGTACTGCAGAGCCGGGCACTAGACAACTGAATGCAGTGTAGACATGGTTAAATGTACTGACAAGCAAGGTACTAGACAACTACTCACAGTGTAGATATGGTTACCTGTACTGCAGAGCCAGGCTCTTCATCTCTGAGCCATCTCTCCAGTTCCTGTTTTATTATTTTTAAAAGATTCCTGTGAATATTTACATACAGATTCATGACAGAAACAAGTGAAATTAATTTAAGCTTTATTTATCAGAACAAAAAATATCAAATTAATTAACATATGTATTATATTTTATGTATGTTAATAATCAACATATATGATTTGGAACTATAAATTCCAATGTATTTATAGCATTATTAAAATGCTTCTGTTCATGATGGCATTGCATTTAATACAAGTTTTTATACTTTTGTTGAAATTTTATGCATTTCATACATAATTTCTCAGTCCAATTTAGACTAATTTCCCTTTCCATGCTCCCACCCCACCCAAGTTCATACATTCTGTAATGCCTGCCTTGTATCTCTTTCTGAGTCTTTCAAAAGTTTTTCAAAGCAGAGGATTATTGTTTTGAGGAAAACGTCACTGTTCCAGTTGGTTCTTTGTTCCAGTTCTTTTGTTGTTGTTGTTGCCTCCAATTTGTATTGCTCCATTCTATGCATATATTTATGCCAAACTTATACTAAATTTATGTCATCTGAAAATCAACTGTATATTTCCAAATCATATTTCAAAATCCACATTTTCCCATTTAAATTTATATTACCCTAAAATATGCCTACATACCCTCTACAAATATACCCACAAGACTCATCCTACCACAGAGATGCATGCACAGCTATGTGTATTGCAGCTTTCTTCACAATAGGGAGGAGCTGGACCCAACCTAAGTGCCCCCAACAAACGAGTCAATGGAGAAAATGTGGTACATCTACACATGGAGGTCTATGCAGCAGTGAAGAAAGATGGCATCAGAAGACATTATACTAAGTGAAGTAACACAGTCCCAGAGAAACAAACAGCTAATGGTATCCCTCATTTGTGGATGCTAGCACCGAGTACCTAGTTGTAAGGCAAACTGAGCAATATTCATGTTATATTCCTCTTGAGTCCTGAAAGCAATTTTGCTCTTTTAATGTGAATCCCTTAACAGGCTTTAGAGTTAATATACCACTTATTTTAATTTATGTTTTAAGCAAAATCAAAAGTTAGAATATTAGAAGTACATAAGTGATGCATTTTTCCATCCATAATCATCTTATTGACAAATACATTAAAATGAAGAACTAGTTAATTTCTTTTGACTCTCTCTCTGTTAGTCATTATAGATTTCTACTAAATTATTTTGACTATTTTTAATAATTACATGATCATAATAGCTATATGATTTGCACTTAAAATTGGTCATGTATTAAGTCATTGTCTTTCAGTAAAGATTTCAAAAGAACTTCCTTCTAGCTCCTCATACTTTTATAATGACCTCATTTTTAAATCTCATTTTACCTTTCACATTGCCTTCACATCTGAGTTAAGTGTATGATCTTTAATGTTTCTCTCTGCTTCATCTCACAGTCTTCTTATACTAATCTCTTCTTATATCTCCTTCAGTAAGCAAGTATTGAGTGTCTATTATGTGGTAGGTGGTCAGTTACATATAAGATAATATATTCACAGACACTGTAAAATGTAATACAAGCTAAAATGAACTAAATTTTTATTTTAAAAAGTTGCAATTAATTTTTATTAAAATTTGACCTGAGAATGAGTCATAGGTACTCCATCAGAAAAAGCTGTTTTGTGAAAGTTATATCTAGCAACTATGTACTAGATTTAGCTTGTTTTTAGATGCCTACGATTATATGTTACAATATGATGAGAAGTAGACTTCCTTTTCTATCCCATTCCTTGTTTATATGGGTGAAGATACTAGAACATTTTGACAATCAGTTACTCTTAAAAATACTTTTATTATATATATATATATATATTAGATATATATATATATATATATCTGCTGGCGTGCATGTGACTGCGAAGTTCCAGTAGGGGCCACAAGAGAGCACTGGATACCCTGGGACTAGAGTATTTAGCTAACATGTGGGTGGTGAGAACAGAACCCATGTCCTCTGCAAGATCAGCAACTGCTCTTAAGCACTGAGCCATCTCTCCATCCCCACGTGGGTAACTTCTGACTTATAAAGAGACTATTTCTCTAAATCTGTCAATGGCTCTTCCTTAGAATGGTAGGTTACCCAAATTTCCAAGAAATTATTCTGTGCAATTGTAGTCTGTTGTTAAAATAATGCATTTGGAGAAAATCATCACCTTTTGGCAGAATCCACAAGTTAAATTCTTGCTGTCCAAGGTGGACCTGCCTTGACACTTGGGTGGCCTTGACACCTGACTCCAGAAGTCCCAGCTTGGACTCCAAACAGGTGCAGGGAGTGAGTGAGGTTCCAGTGAGGCAAGGCAGACCTGCCTTGACCCTTGTGGCTTACTGGCAGGTGACCAAAGTAGCAACCCAACCAAGGCCCCCCATCCTGGTGGAGCTCTGGTGCAGAGGACCAAACAGGCAGAGCATTGGTGATGATAGTCTGTGCAGCCAACTTTAAGGTGCCAAAACTCAAAGAAACAGATAAACAGCCAAATCCACATGCCAAAGACACAAAGAAAAAACAACATGGGAAAAGTTCATAATAAATCCACACCAAACTCTACCAATACTACAGAAGATGTCTACAATGAGATCTCCAAGGAAAGAAGCCAAGACACTAACCTTAGAAGAACAACTGTAGACATATTCAAAGAAATTAGAGAACTAAGGGAAGAGAAGGAAAAACTCAAGAAGGACCTAGAAGGAGATAATGACAAACAGTGGAAAGAACTAAGGGGAGAGATTGAAAAACTCAAAAAGGACCTAGAGGGAGAAAATGACAAACTCTGGAATGAAGTGGGAACACTGAATAGATCCCAGGCAAAAATGAAAAAAGAAAAGGACCAACGAACCAAGGAGCTACAAGATGAGAATGAAAGGCTCCAGAGGGAAATGGAAAACCTAAAGAAATCACAGGATGAAAAGAAAAAGGATATTGAACATTCATCCAACCACTGGGAATGGATGGGAAAAAGCCTGAGAAGCAGAATGGAAGAAGCAGAAAAAGAATATCAGAATTGCAGTATAATATGGAGCAACTAGAAACTCAAGTAAAGATTATGATAAGTTAAAAAAAAAAAGGAGTGGAGCAGCCAGGAAGCTTGGGACACTATGAAAAGACCAAACCTCCGCATCATAGGCTGACTTTTCAGTGCAAACTATGAAAGCTAGAAGAATGTGGACAAAAGTATTCCCAGTACTAAATGACTTTAGATGCCAACCCAGAACACTATACCCAGCAAAAATGTCAATTATAGTCGAAGGAGAAAGAAGAATCTTTCATGACATGATCAAGATGAAACAGTACATGTCTAAGAAAACAACACTTCAGAAAATGTTCTAATCAATCCAAAGAACAGAGGAAAGGAGCAACAATCCCTAAGCAATTTAAGAGAGAAAGCAACAAAATCCTATCAGAGTAAATATAAACCTATACCAAGAAGGCAAACAAAAAATAAGGTAAAAGGAAGCAACACACATCTCTCAATAATAACCTTTAATACTAATGGTCTAAAATCCCCAATCAAAAGGCTTAGACTGGGAAATGGATTAGGAAACTTAACCCTTCTATATGCTGTTGGGTCAGTGTCTTTGAGTCGTGCTGTCCTTCCCTTCTTGGCTCAGCTCCAGGATTGCCTCCTGCCTGAAGGCTGGCTGTCTCTGGGCTCTGCTCCCACAAAAAGAGGGGAGGGAAAACCACTGGAGATCATCGGAGGAATGAATGAACTCACACAGACACACAGACACACAGACACACACACACACACACACACACACACACACACACACAGGCGTGGAGAGCCAGGGAGGAAAGGAACTCTGTTTATTTTCTGTCAGTGAGGTCTGTATATTCAAGTCTACTGTACTCTGGGCAAGGAAGTGGAGAACAGGAAGAAGGGAGGGGTGAGCCAACTTTTTTCTAATCCAGGGGGGCTGCAGAGCTCTGGTTTATGAAATAGGTAACTAAAGGTGTGACATTTTGCTCAATACCTCAAGGGAAGGGGTCTGGAACTTTGCAGAGTTAGGGCAAAGCAAGAATCATTGTAATATCCCAAATCTTCTGGCTACAGATAACTCTGTAAGCCCACAGAGATATCAGATAACTGGAGATCTCCTGGGACAGGTCTTACAATTTCTCACTTCAACACACACACAAAGTTTCATTCCCACATATGCTGTCTACAAGAAACCCATCTCACCCTCAAAGACAGACACCACCATAGAGTGAAAGGATGTAAATAAGTATTCCAAGCAAATGGTACCATGAAACAAGCTGGAGTGGCTATTCTAAGATCAGACAAAATAGACCTCAAAGTAAAATTAATCAGAAGAGATAAAGAGGGACGTTACATCCTTGTCAAAGGAACAATAAGCCATGAAGACTACACAATCCTAACTAAATGTCTATGCACCAAACTCTGTTGGACCTAACTTTATAAACACAACTCTGCAGGACCTCAAGGCACAGATCAATCTTAACACACTAATAAGCTCAATGTGATCACCAGAATAAGTCCAACTAGCTATAAGAACACATGGAGACTAAACAACACAATCCTGAATAAGGAATGGGTCGGGGAAGAAATAAAGAGTGAAATAAAAGTATTCATGGAACTGAACGAAGAAGACAATACAACACAACAAAACCTGTGAGATACTTTAAAAGCAGTCTTGAGAGGGAAATTTATAGCCTTAAGTGCCCACATAAAAAAAACCCAAAACAGAAAGAGAACAAATAAACAATCTAACACTGCAGCTAAAAACACTTGAGAGACAAAAACAAATGAACCATAAACACAACAGACAGGAAGAGATCACAAAAATCAGAGCAGATGTCAATTAAATGGAAACAAAGAAAACAATACATGAAATCAATGAATCCAAAAGCTGGTTCTTTGAAAAAATAAACAAAATAGACAGCCCTCTAGCCCAGTTAACGAGAGAGAGAGAGAGAGAGAGAGAGAGAGAGAGAGAGAGAGAGAGAGAGACTCCAAATCAATAGTATTCGTGATGAAAGGGGAAACATCACAACGGTCAAAGAAAAGATCCAGACAATCAAAGAGGCATACTTAAAAAAATCTATACTCCATTAAATTTGAAAACCTAAGAGAAATGGATGAATATCTGAAATTCTGGGAACCAACAAGCTTAACCAAGAAGAGATTGACAGTTTAAACAGACCCATAATACCTGAGGAAATTGAAGATGTAATTAAAAACATCCCTACTAAAAAAAAAAAAAAAAGCCCCTAGTCTGTGGTAGGTTATATGCATCTGAGATCCTTTAGTCACGAAATGGCTGACATCCACTGGGTTTTCTCTTTCCTTCCCTTGGTGGCATTTCTCAAAGCTCTGAAAATCCTCTCGGCTTAGTTTGTGGCAAGGAGGGGGAGGGGATAGTGGTGAGAGTTTACCCAAATTGAAAGACAAGGAAAGATACAGACACGGACTCAGAGGGCAAGGTCTGAGAGAATAGAGTCTCCCTTTATTGATGTCCCAGTGTGCTTATATACCAAAAGTTGCTGTGCTCTGGACAAGGAAGTGGGGGGCAGATGGAAGGGAGGGACGAGCCACCTTGGCTCTAATGGGGGGGGGGGCTGTAGAGCTCCTGTTTGTGCAACAGGTAAGTAAAGGTGCCACATATTTCTCAATGCCTCAAGGGAAGGGGCCTGGAACTTTGCAGAGATAGGCGAAGCAAGAAAACATTGTAATATCCTGAACCTTCCTGTGCAGCAACAGATAATTCATAGCAGCAACTGAATGCCTAAGTAGGTATTAGATAACTCTCCTTGAAGGTCTTAAGGGACAGGTCTTACATGTTCTTGCTTAAAGCCAAGCAAAGTTACATTCCTAAGCCCCTCCTTTGTTTTTTAATTAAAATGGAGCAGTAATGTCATAGTCCTCTAGGAGATTTTTTTTGCATGGTCTGATACTGCATTAAAGACATTTGAGCTATAACCCCAATCTGGCTTTTGACAAGCCAGAAAGTCAACTTTCTGAGGTGAGAATTAGTTTTTAAAAAAAGGAATATCATGGTAGCCTAGGGGAACTTAGGTTACAGGTAACAGAGCTTTTGTTAAAAGGATATTTCTCTGAGCACAGAGGCAGCAAAAGGCTATAGGCAAGTTGCTATGACTCTCAATTGCATTTACACTTATTTATTAAATATATAAACTAATGCCAGTGCCTCATAAACTGACCACAAAATGTGCAAAGGGACCCACTGTGTATGTAACTTTGCCCTTAAGTGGTGGAACTCTAAATATGACAAAGTAAAAGTAATACCATTTTCTCCCATTAAAATATGCAGGTATGTGGGTGAGGGTGACATAGTTTCTAAAATAACATTGCTTTTCCTACACATAAAGACATACAAAGACATACAGGTATGCAAATGACATTGTCTCTAAAAATAACATTGCTTGTCCTGCACATAAAGACACAAAGACATACAGGTATGTTAATGACATTGTTTCTAAAAATAACATTGCTTGTCCTAATTCCCATGTGGGAATTAAACTTTGTGTGTGGCTTGAAGCAAGAACTTGTAAGACCTGTCCCAGAAGATCTCCAGTTATCTGATATCTCTGTGGGCATTCAGATTGCCCCTGTGAGTTATCTGTAGAAGGAAGATTCAGGGTATCACAATGATTCTTGCTTCGCCCTATCGCTGAAAAGTTCCAGAACTGGATGGCCCCTTCCCTTGAACCATTGAGCAACATGTCACACCTCTAGTTACCTGTTGCACAAACCAGAGCTCTGAAGCCCCCCAATTAGAGCTCACCCCTCCCTTCCGCCTGACAACCACTTCCTTGCCTAGAGCACAGTAGCCTTCAATATATAGACATAACTGACAGAAAATAAACGGAGGTACTATTCTCCCTGCTCTCTGTGTCTGAGTCCGCTCATTTCCTTGAGTGACCTCCTGAGGTTTTCCCTCCCCCCTTCTTGCAAGGGCAATGCCTAGAGACTGTTGGCCTGCAGGCAGGAGACAAGTCCTGGAGCTGATCCAAGAAGGGAAGAACAGTGTGTGGAATGTGATCATGATCACAAGTGATTCAACACTGAACAATTTCAACTGGCTCTGACAATTCTGGGCTCGACTTTCCACCAAAGGAAGAAGGAAACAAGGTATTCCTCAGGCTGTCTCTTAGCCCTTGGTTTCCCCCCATGCAAGGGAAATCTCTGAGGGTTTTATTGTAGAGACAGGGAGATACCTCCCCCCAATCAGGGTAGTCACAACCAGCTGTGGTATTTCTCCCTGGAATTTATTTCTTTTCCCACAAGAGATTAATCTTTGAATCTGCTTTAAGTCTCTGTCCTTTATACGGCCAGCTCAGCATTTCTCCCTGGAATTCTCTCTTCCTGTGAGGTTAGTCTTTTGAATTGTCTCTTTCCTTAACCAACAGCATGTCTTATCTCTCTTTATCATGGGCAACAAAGAGAAATCAAGGGCAACCTAATATAGAGTCGGGTTAACAACAGCTCTTTGGAGAGAGAGATTTTAGCACAGGGACGCAGCAGGCTGGACTGGCCCCAGGGTACTTTGACCAGGTACACCTTTGCACCCTACAGGCCTGGGATCGAATTACACTACCCACTGAATCTCAAGCTTGTTCCCCCTTATTATTTCTGTCTGATTTTATCTTAACAACAAAAAGCAGTCTAGAGAGAAAGATTCCCAACTCTGCAACCAGAGAGATGCTCCTTAAAATATTGTTTGGGAGGGTATGAATTCAGAATGCAACTGAGAATGCAGGGGCTTAAAAGAAGACAATTATAACAGATGGATAGTGTCAACTCAGGATGTGGGCACAGCCTCCAAAAGCTAATTAACTAGCTCAAGCCTTTGCAGCTGCTGTCACCACAAATGAGAGATGTTGTAACTGTGGAGACAGAGGTCAGTGGAAAAGACAGTGCTGGAAAGCACCAGTCTCTTCCAGAGGGCCTTCTGAATGCACCCCCCATGCATTCTGTGTCCCCAGTGTAAGAAAGGATACCATTGGAGGAAAGATTGCTGCTCAAACTATGATAAAGATGGCAAAATTTGCCACCTTTAAACTCCTAGGCAGACAGCCCCTAACCCAAGGAAAAAAGGGGGAAAAAGAATCAGTACAGGCCCTCTAGGCAGCACCTATTTCAGAAGGCTCACATCCTGCACTGACGATTAAAATTGGGGGGAGGACTTTTAAATGTTTGATAGATACAGAGGCAGACAGAACCATTATAAAACAGCAAGAAATACCCCCTGACTGGCCCTTACTCCCAGGAGCTAAACTTCTAGGAATAGGAGGGCCCTCACAGTTTTACATAACTAAAAATGTTTAGACCTAGGAGGACCCTGATGGAAACACAGGTCAGATTTGCCTATTAATAGCACCCAATAATATCAGTCTGCTAGGGCAAGATATTTTGGAGGCCTTGGATGTGGTTACTGCCACTCCAAATGAGACCAACCATGCCTGGACCGACCATTTAACTGGGGGAAAACATCTCCATCATCTCAGCAAGAAGCACACCCAACCCTGAGGGTCACTATGGAATATGCTCCCCCTCATCTGAATTGGGAGTCAGATTCAATCCAGTCTGGATTGAACAGTGGCCCTTACCAGGGGGGATATTATAAGCTCTCCAAGACTTAATCAAGGAGTAATTTTCATTGGGACACATCTGTCCATCTCACAGTCCCTGGAACACCCCTTGCTAGGGCAATAAGGCAAGAAAAGGAAATTAAAGGAGTTCTAATAGGAAAAGAGGAAGTCAAGCTATCCCCTTTTGCTGATAATATGATTGTCTACTTAAGGGATGCTAAGAACTCCACCAGGAAACTCCTAGAAATGATTAGGAGCTTCAGTAATGTGGCAGGATACAAAATAAACCTAGAAAAATCAGTAACCTTTCTCTACACCAACAGTAGACAGCTGAAGAAGGAATACAAGGAGACCTTCCCACTCACAATAGCCTCAAAAACAATAAAATACCTAGGAACACACCTAACCAAAGATACCAAGGACCTCTACAACAAAAATTTTAAACCTCTGAAGAAGGAAATTGAAGAGACATCAGGAGATGGACAAACCTCCCATGCTCATGGATTGGGAAAATAAATATAGTAAAAATGTCCATTCTACCTAAACTTGTATACAGATTTGATGCAATCCCAATCAAAATCCCCAAGAGCTTCTTCACATGTTTGGAAAAAAGAATCCTCAATTTTGTTTGGAAAAACAAAAGATCCCGAATAGCCAAAGCAACTCTGGGCGAAAAGAGCAATACAGGGGGGATCGCTATACCAGACATCAAACTATACTACAGGGCTATAGTCATAAAAACAGCTTGGTACTGGCACAAAAACAGACCAGTTGACCAATGGAACAAAATTGAAGATCCAAACCTGAGCACATACAATTTCAGCCATCTCATATTTGATAAGGAGGCCAAGAAGACACATTGGAGGAAAGACAGCATCTTCAACAAGTGGTGTTGGCAAAACTGGATCACCACCTGTAGAAGAATGAAATTAAACCCCTACCTCTCACCCTGTACAAAAGTCAATTCCAGATGGATCAAAGACCTCAACGTGAAATCCAAAACTCTGGAGGTGATAGAAGAGAAACTTGGCAGCAGACTACAAGACATAGGTGTAGGAAAAGACTTCTTAAATCAGACAGCAGCTGCACAAGAAATAAGGGTCGTACAATTGACAAATGGGAACCTGATTAAACGCAAATGCTTCTGTACATCACAGGAAACAATAAAGGAAGTTAAGAGAAACCCACAGAATGGGAGGAAACTTCACAGCAGATACATCCGACAAAGCATTAATTCCATGAGTATACAATCTACTCAAAAACAAAGAAGAAAGAAAACAATGAATCAATTCACTCAATAATATGAGGCAAAGATCTGAACAGAGACTTCACAGAGGAGGAATTAGAGAGAGCTGAGAAACACGTTAAGAATGGTTCAACATCACTAAAATTTAAGGAAATGCAAAGTAAACCACCTTAAGATACCACCTTTACTCCAGTAAGAACTGGCTAGGATCCAAGAAAACAAATGATGCCCAAGGGCTGGAGAAGGGTGTGGGGAAAGGGGAAACTCTCCATTGCTGGTGGGAATGTTAAACTTGTGCAGCCACTATGGAAAACAGTGTTGGAGAAAAAACCTTAGAATACTCAAATTTCCTTCCATTTGACCCAGTCAAACCAATCTTGGGTATGTACCCACAAACCTCATCTTACTGCAGAGAATACATTCCAGCTATAAATTATTGCCACTTCTGTTCACAATAGCAAAAAACGGGAACCAACCCAAATGCCACACAGTGACGAGGGATAGAGAAAATGTGGATCATGTACACAATGGAATTCTATGCAGCAGTAAAGAAAGACACATCATGAACTTTTCAGGTAAAATGGATGGAACTAAAAAAATGTTATGCTAAGTGAAATAACACAGTCCCAGAAAAACAAAACAACAAATGGTATCTTCTCATAGTGGGATGCTATTACCAATAACCCAGTTTATAAATATTTCTGGGAAGTGATGCAGTTAAAAGAACAACAACAGAAAGATTGCATCAGAAGGCTGAATGAAATGGTGACTCAGGAGGGGTGGGAGGGGGGGGAAGCGGACAAACGGGGTATATTCGATTGGTGCATGTTTAATTGACGTGAGTTCAACAAGTATCCAGTTTTGCCCAGACTCTGTCTACAGGATACATGGTGTTTTAGGACTTAGTAAAAGTAAATATGTGCATATTGGACAACATTGGTTTGAAGGCTGATAAAAATGGTAATGCATCTAAGTTAATTGGTGTTATAAATTGCTCTTGTCCACATTAGCTTTAACTAAAATCTGTATAACAATTACATTGGGAAAACTCTACTCTTATAGCAATGCCTGGTACCATGAGGTGGATATCTGTATCTCTTGCCAGCTTGTTCTAGCTCCTTGGCCCTGTTCACTAAATCCCACATTCTGTTACAGGAATGCAAAATGGAAGGAAAGCTACAGTCCACTGTAACATGGCCCCAGTACATTGAATATGCCAGAGATCTCCTCAATTACACCATCCACCCTAATGTCTCCCAATATTTTCTCTGTGCATTCTTTACACACCCTCTTTTCACTGCTATTCCTTCTAACACCTCTTTACAGGAATCTTCCCCTGTGGAGGCAGAGCCCATGTTTCACAGCATTTCTCTCTTTGACAGACTCACTACACTTTCTATTTTCTTTTAGTGAGAGCTGCAGCAGCCCCAGAATCCAGATGCCTCTGAAGTGTTCCTCTCGACAGGACCTTGTGTGTCAAATCCCAATTCTTTGTCTGGTGTGATGGCACTGCATCCCTCTGTGAAAATGCTACTGGTTCTGGAATTTGTTTGCCCGTAAATATCACTCCCCAGATCTCCTTTATGAGAAGGAGGAAGTCACTTGGATGCTGCTACTGGACCTGAAACATCAAAAGAGAGAGAAATTCATCCCGCTTCTGGTCATCCTAGGCGTCATTCTCTCTATGGCAGTGATGGGAACAGCGGGCAGAGCCCTATCGAGGGTTTACAGCATGGAAGCAGACTTCAAAAATAAGGAAAATACTTTCTAAATCAGACAGCAGCTGCACAGGAAGTAAAGTCAACAGTCAACAAATGGCACCTCATAAAACTCTAAAACTTCTATACAGAGAAAAAAATAAACAATCAAGGAGGTGAAGAGAAAACCCACAGAGTGGGGGGAAATACTTACCAGTGATGCATCTGACAGAGCATTAACATCAAGAATACATAAACTAGCCAGGCATGGTGGCACATGCCTTTAATCCTAGCACTCAGGAGGCAGAGGCAGGAAGATCTTTGTGAGTTCAAGGCCAGCCTGGGCTACAGAATGAGTTCCAGGACAGCTGGGATTACAGCGATACTCTCTCCCAAAAAGACCAAAAAAAAAAAATAATACATAAACTACCCCCAAAAATGAAGAAGTAATAAGACAAATGACCTACTCAAAAGATGGTGTAAAGATCTGAACAGAGACTTCACCAGTGAGGAATTAAAGATGGCTGAGAAACATCTTAAAAAGTGTTCAATGTTGCTAATAATTAAGGAAATGCAAATTAAAACCACTCTCAGATATCATCTTAATCCAATACAGCTAGCTAAGATCAAGAAAACAAAAGACAACAGATGCTAGAGGGGTTGTGGGGAAAGGGGAACACTCATCCATTGCTGATAGGGATGTAAGCTTGTACAACCACTATGGAAAGTGGTGTGGAGAAACTTAAAAGACTCAGAATCAGCCTCCCACCTGACCCAGTCATTCCACTCCTGGGTATACACCCCCAAAACTCATCCTACCACAAAGATACATGCACATCCTTGTTTATTGCAGCTCTCTTCAAAATAGTGAAGAGCTGGAACCAACAGAAATTTTTGAATTTTATGAGGTGTCATTTATTGACTATTGACCTTACTTCCTGTGCAGCTGCTGTCTGATTTAGAAAGTCTTTTCCTACGCCTATGTCTTGTAGGTTGTCACCAACTTTTTCCTCTATCACCTTCAAGTATTCAGACTTCATGTTGATATCTTTGATCCACTTGGAGTTGATTTTTGTACAGGCTAAGAGGTAGGGGTTTAATTTTGTTCTTCTACAAATGATGATACAATTTTGCCAGCACCATTTGATGAAGATTCTATCCATTCTCCATTGAGGGATTTTTGCCCCTTTGTCAAATCTGAGGTGGTTGAAATTGTATGAGCTCAAGTTGGGATCTTCAATTTTGTTCCACTGGTCAAGGGGTCTGGTTTTGTGCCAGTACCAGGCTATCTTTATGACTATGGCCCTGCAATATAGTTTGAAGTCTGTAAGGGAAATCCCCCCTGTAGTGCATTTTTCACTCAGGGTTTCTTTAGCTATTTTTGGTTTTTGTTTTTCCATATGAACTTAAGGATTTTTTTCCAAGTCTGTGAAGAAGCTCATAGTAATTTTGATTGGGAATGCATTGAGTCTGTATATCAATTTGGGTAAAACGGACATTTTAAATATATTAATTTTCCCAATCCATGAGCATGGGAGGTCTTTCCAACTTTTGATTTCATTTTCAATCTCCTTTTTCAGGGGTTTAAAAATTTTTGTTGTAGAGCTCTTTTGTAACTTTGGTTAGGTTTGTTCCCAGGTACATTATTGTATTTGAGGCTATTGTGAGTGGGAAAGTCTTTTTATATTCCTTCTCCATTTGCTCATTGTTGGTGTAAATAAAGGCTACTGATTTTTCTAGGTTAATTTTGTAGCCCTGAACTTTATTAAAACTCTTAATCATTTCTAGAAGTTTTCTGGTGGAGTTTTTTAGCAATCCTTATATAAACTATCATGTCATCTGCAAAAAAAGTATAAATTAACTTCTTTTTTTCTGATTAGTACTCCTTTAATTTCCTTCTCTTGTCTTATTGCCCTAGCAAGTGTTTCAAGTACTATGTGGAAGAGGAATGGCAATAAGGGACAGCCTTGCCAGGTTCCTGCCTTTAAGGGAAATGGTTCCAATTTTTCTCCATTTAGAATGGCAGTGGGTTTGCTATATATGGCTTTGATCATGATGAAGAATGTTCTTTTCAGTCCTATTCCCTCTAGGACTTTAAACATGAAGAGATGCTGGATCTTGTCAAAGGCTTTTTCTGCTGCATCAATTGGGATGATTGTGTGGTTTTTGTCTTTAGGTCCATTTATGTGTTTTATATTTATTGATTTATATATGTTGAAACATCCCTGCATCCATGGTATGAATCCAATTAGATCATGATGGAAGATCTTTTTGATGTTGGTCTGTATGTGATTTGCAACAATTTTGTTGAGAATTTTTGCATCTATATTCATTAGTGAGATGGGTGTATCTTTGCCTGGTTTTGGTATTAGAGTGATACTGCTTTCTGAGAATGAGTTTGGTAGAATTCCCTCTGTTTGTATCCTTCTAAACAGTTTGAGTAGCAGTAGTTGTAGAAATTCTTTAGGGGCTGGAGAGATGGCCTAGCGGTTAAGAGCGCCGACCGCTCTTGCAGAGGACCCGGGTTCGATCCCCAGCACCCACATGGCGGCCGAGAGCCGTCTGAAACTCCAGTTCCAGGAGAACTCCAGTTCCAGGGGAATCCGAGACCCTCTTCTGACCTCCGCGGCATTGCACAACACGGGTGTACAGACCTGCATGCAGACAGTACATTGATATACATACCGAAATAAATAAAATAATAAAAAAAAAGAAATTCTTTAAATGTTTTATAGAAACTTGGCATGGCTAGTTAGTGAACTTCAATTACATCTGCCAAAATTTTATTTTTTAAAATAACTTATTTATGTGTAGCATTCTCCTGTTAGTTAATATTCTTTGATATGAAGTAGGATTAGAAAATGTGGAGACACATATACAAGGACAGAAATATTTCCAAAATACTGTGTTTAGAGTGTAGGTTATTTAAAAAATTAAAACCATACTTTATATACAGCAATTTATATAACACTATGCATAACTACTTTACATACAGCAGTATAATTAAATAACAGTATAATACAATTATGTCATATAAAGTTTTTTTCTTCTATTTTTTTTATAATGTGATATAGTTTTTTTTTTAATTAATTTTTATTGATGAATGTGATATAGTTTTAAACAGAGAAGGGAACAATTTCACTTGACAAAACAGATGCAACAAGATAACTAACACACACACACACATATTTCTCCATTTCTCAATTAGAAAATAAGTGTTCAGTGACTAGCCATGTCAAATTCCTATTTTTCTAATGGAAAATGTAATTAAAAACCATGCCCAAATTTCATAATCATTGCATCAAAGGGACAACAGATGTTGGGTTATTAAGGAATATAGAAATGGTTCTTGCTAATTCAATACACAGAAAGATGTACAAGCTATGATTGGGGCTGTGGTGCAAAAATAACATGAACAACTTTGTAAGGGATAGAGAGATGGCTCAGCATTTCTAATTACTGGATGCTTTTGCAGAAGACCCAGGTTCTGGTTCCCAGCACCCACGTGCTGGCTAATGGCTGTAACTCCAGCTCCAGAAGATCCATCATACTTTTCTGTCCTCCATGGACATTGAAATACAGGAGTTCACTTACATGTTGGTGATACAGTCAGACAGAAGAATGCAAACCAAGAAGAAGTTGTAAGGAAGCAACATAAATCTCTCAATAATGACCTTAAATATTAGTTGTCTAAACTCCCCAATCAGAAGACATAGACTGGGAGAATGTATTAGGAAACAGAATGCATCCACATGCTGCCTAGTAGAAAGCCATCTCACCCTCAAGGATAGACACCAACTCAAAGTGAAAGGGTAGAAAAAAAAAATTCCAAGCAAATAATACCAAAAAGCAAGCAGGAGTTGCTACTCAAATATCAGACAAAATAGTCCTCAGAGTAAAGTCAATCAGAAGAGACAAAGAGGGCCATTACATATAATAAATATAAAAATATAAAAAATAATAAATTAAAAATAAAAAAGAATGACTTCATCAAGATATGGGCCCTTTATTTTAATTTGGCTTTCTTTGTTTGTATAAATATGACAATAGGGGTTCCAGAGAACACCCTGGAATGGGCACAGCAGAGCGCCCAGGTAAGGTGGAATTGTCTTGGTTGTTTGGGACCCTAGACCTGCCCTGGGAACCTCCCAACTGGGTTGCAGAGACGACCACTGTGTGGGTGTACCCAGACTGGGGCAGAGTAGGTCAGTAGGGTGGGCCAAAGGAGCAACAACCCTGCCCCTGCCCAAGCTGTTTCTGCTGTGGTGCAGACAATCTACCAGGCACAGTATTTAGTGAATCTAGTCTGTTTGGCCAACATTGAGACACCAGAATCCAAAAACATAAACAAGCAAGCAAGTAAGCAAGCAAACAAACAAACAAAAAACCCCAAATCCATATACCAAAGACAAGGAAAAAAACAACATGGGCAAAGCCCATAATAAATATACACTGAACTCTACCATTCCAACACAAGACTCCTACAACAAGAGCTCCCTGGAAGGAAACCAATACACAGACCTTAAAAGAACAATTGTGGAAATATTCAGAGAAATAAAAGAACATAAAGAACAAATCATAGAACTAAGGGGAAAAAATGAAAAAAGTCAGAAAGGATCTAGAAGGAAAGAATGATAAACATTGGAAAGAACTAGAGGGAGAGAATGACAAACTCTGCAAAGAACTAGAGGAAGAGAAGCACAAACTCTGAAAAGAATTAGAGGGAGAGAATGACAAACTCTGGAAGGAAGTGGAAACATTGAAAAGATCCCAGGCTGAAACAGGGAGACCCTGTCTCGAAAAGACCAAAAACAAAAACAAAAACAACAACAACAACAACAAAAAAGAAATAAAAGAAAATAGAATCAGACCAGTGAAGCAAGGAGCTACAAGTAGAGAATAACAACCTCCAAAAGGACATGTAGATACTAAAGAAATCACAGGAAGAAATGAAAAAGGAAATGGACCATTCATCCAATCAGCAGGAAATGATAGGAGAAAGCCTCAGAAACAGAATGGATGAAGCAGAAAATAGAATATCAGACCTGCAGGACAACATGGAACAATGGAATGTCTAAAATGCTCAAGTGAAGACTAAGAAAAATTTAAAAAAATACAAGAGTAGAATAACCAGGAAATATGGTCTACTATGAAAGGACAAAATCTCTGCATCATAGAGATAGAGGAAAGAGAAGAATCCCAAGACAATGGTATTGATCAGATCTTCATCATGATAATAGAAGAAAATTTTCCTAAACTGAAAAAAAGATAAACCTGTACAAATACAAGAAACACATAGAAGACCAAATAGACAAGACCAGAAAATAAACTCCCCATGCCATATCATAGTTAAACTGCTAGATGCTCAAAACAAAGACAAAATATTGAAATCCATAAGAGAAAAACAACAAATTACATACAAGGGGAAACCCATCAGAATTATAGCTGACTTCTCAGTGCAAACTATGAAAGCCAGAAGAATGTGGACTAAAGTATTCCCAGAGGTAAATGATTTTAGATGCCAACCCAGGTTGCTATTCCCAGCAAAAATGTTAGTTATAGTTGAAGGAGAAAGAAAAAATATTTCATGAAATAAACAAGATTAAGGAATGCATGTCAAAAACACCAACGCTTGAGAAAATTTTCAAAGCAAAGTTAAAGAACAGTGGAGAGGAGCAACTATCCTCAACCAACTAAACAGATAAACTAATAAAAGCATAGCAGCATAAATACAAACTTAGAACAAGAATGCAAACCAAGAAGAAGTTGTAAGGAAGCAACATAAATCTCTCAATAATGACCTTAAATATTAGTTGTCTAAACTAGCCAATCAGAAGACATAGACTGGGAGAATGTATTAGGAAACAGAATGCATCTATATGCTGCCTAGAAGAAAGCCATCTCACCCTCAAGGATAGACACCAACTCAAAGTGAAAGGGTAGAAAAAAAATATTCCAAGCAAATAATACCAAAAAGCAAGCAGGAGTTGCTACTCAAATATCAGACAAAATAGTCCTCAGAGTAAAGTCAATCAGAAGAGACAAAGAGGGCCATTATATCCTTATCAAAGAACAATTAACCAGGAGGACATCACAATTCTAAATGTTTATGCAGCAAACTCAGGTGAAATAAACTATAAAACGCAATTCTGAAGCTCCTCAAGGCACAGGTTAATCCCAACACACTAATAGATACTTCAATACCTCAACTGAGCACCTTGGATAGAACAACTGGACAAAAATTAAACAGAGAGACATTGGAACTGAACAATACAATACAAAAAAATGGACATCATAGACATCTACTGAATATTCCATCCAAACACCAGAGAATATACTTTCTCAACACCCCAGGAATCATTCTCCAAAATAGACCACATACCAAGAAACAAAAGAAACCACAACAAATTTAAAGGGATTGAAATAATTTCATGCATTCTATCAGACCACAGTGCAATACTTCTCAATGCTAACAGAAGAATAAGCCTGACTAGCTACAAGAGCACATGAACACTAAACAACACAATCCTGAACAATGAATGGGTCAGAGAAGAAATAAAGAATGAAATAAAAGTATTCATGGAACTAAATGAAAAAGACAATACAACACAACAAAACCTGTGAGATATATTAAAAGCAGTACTATGAAAGAAATTTATAGTCCTAAGTACATTAAAAAAGTGGGGCTGAAAAAGGACCTAACACTATTGCTAAAAATACTTGAGAGACAACAATAAATGGACTCTCAACCCAAAAGACAGGAAGAAATAACAAAAATCAGAACAGAAATCAATGAAATAAAAACAAAGAAAATAATACAAAGAATCAATGAATCCAAAGAAGGAAAGAAAGAGCAACTCCAAGTTAATAGTATTCATTTCAACCACATTTGCTACTTTTCTCTGCCCTGGACTTGCTGGAGGATTAGCTGGGTGTGGTCTTGCCCTGAAGGTACTGATTCTTTTGTTTACTTGTAAATCTCGAAGCCCTTCCTTAATCACTTTAAACTCCTTATCAAATGGAAACTCTCCTTCACAAGCCTTGGCCCCATCTTTAATCTTCCTAGTGCAGTTATCAGAGCCAAACTGTACATTTTGCATTTCTTTCTGCTCCATCTGCTCTTTTTCACTGTAGATCTGTATAATATTCACCATTAAAAGCCACGCCACCATTTCTACATTAGGCTGTCTTGAAATATCCTCCGCCAAAGACATCAGTCCACTGCTTTTCAACTTAGCATCAGGCAAGCATCTGGGCTGTGGGCAAACTGCTGCCAGACTCTTTATCAAAATATTCTGGTTGCTGCCCAAGTCTTTATTTTCCCCTGGGACCACATCTTTTGCAGCCATGCTTTCTTCCAGGCCTCCACTAGAATGGCCCTTTAAGCTCTGCTTATAATAGTCAACAGCCTTTCCAGCCCAAAGTTCCAAAGTCTTCCACACTTCTCCAAACATACACATGGTCAGGTTCTTCATAGCCAATAGCCCACTCTCTGGTACCAATAACTGTATTAGTCAGTTTTCTGTTGCTGTGATAAAACACCAGACCAAGGAACTTATAAAAGGAAGAGTTTATTTGAGCTTACGATTGGCAGTTCCAGGGAATTAGTCCATTGTGGCGGAAGGCGTGGTGGCTGGATCTGGAGCAGCAAAACCGAGGGTCACATCTCGAAAAGAGCACAGGAAGCAGAGAGGAGCAACTGTAGAGCACGAGGCTTGTTAAGCTCACTAAACCTGCCCCTAGCAACGCACTTCCTCTAGCATGGCCACACCCTCCAAGACCTCCAAAAACAGCGCCACCAACTGGAGGCAAATGTCTGAATACCTAGAGCCTATGGGGGACACTCATCCAAACCACCACATCATCCATCATGATCAAGTCGGATTCATATCAGAGATGTAGGGATGGTTCAACATATGTAAATCAATAAATATCATAAAACACATAAATGTACTAAAAGACAAAAATCACAAAATCATCTCAATTGATGCAGAAAAAAGCTTTTGACAAGGTCCACCATCCCTTAATGTTTAAAGTTCTAGAGGGAATTGGACTGAAGGGAACATTCCTAAATATAATCAATACCATATGTAACAAACCCACAGCCAACATCATCCTAAATGGAGAAAAATTAGAAGCATTCCCCTTAAAGGCAGGATCCCAGCAAGGCTGCCACCTATCACCACTCCTCTTCAATACAGTGCTTGAAATGCTTGTTATGGCAATAAAACAAGAAAGGAAAAATAAAGGAATACTAATTGGAAAAGAGGAAGTCAAACTATCCCTGTTTGCAGATGATATGATAGTTTAACTGAGGGATGCTTAAAACTCCACCAGAAAACACTGAGAAAAAATTCAGTGTCAGTAAAGTGTTGGGATACAAAATTAACTTAGAAAAATCAGTAGCCTTTCTTTACATCAACAACAAGAAACTGGAGAAAGAATATAAGGAAATCTCACCACTCACAATAGCCTCAAAAAATAAAAATAAAATAAAATACCTGGGAATAATTCTAACCAAAGACACCAAAGATCCCTACAACAAAAAGTTTAAATCTCTGGAGAAGGAGATTGAAGATGAAATCAAAAGATGGAAAAACCTCCCATGCTCAGGGACTGGAAAAAATTAATATAGTAAAAATGTCTATTCTACCCAAATTAATATACACATTCAATGTAATCACAGTTATAATTCCCAAGAGTTTCTTCACAGACTTGGAAAAAAATCCTTAAATTCATATGGAAAGACAAAAGACCCCCAATAGCTAAAGTAACCCTGAGTGAAAAATGCAATACAGTGAGGATCACCTTACCAGACTTCAACCTATATTACAGGGCTGTAGTCATAAAGACAGCCTAGTACTGACACAAAAACAGACCCATTGACTAATGGAACAAAATTGAAGATACAAACTTGGGCTCATTCAATTTCAGCCACCTCATATTCAATAAAAGGGCCAAAAAAAGATCATTGGAGGAAAGATAGCATCTTCAGCAAATGGTGCTGGCAAAACTGGATCACCATATGTAGGAGAACAAAATAAACCCCTACCTCTCACCCTGTACAAAAATCAATCTAAAAAAAAAAAAAAAAAAAAAAAAAAAAAAAAAAAAAAAAAAAAAAAAAAAAAAAAAAAAAAAAAAAAAAATAAAAAAAAAAAAGAAATAATCAAGCAAGTGAAGAGAAAACCCACAGAGTCGGGGGAAATTTTCACCAGTGATACATCTTACAAAGCATTAACATCCAGAATATATAAGCTACTCAAAACCAAAGAAGAAAACAAATGACTCACTCAAAAGATGGAGTAAAGACTTCAACATCATTAATAATTAAGGAAATGCAAATTAAAACCACTCTCAGATATCATACCACACTCAGATATCATCTCACTCCATTAAGCCTAGCTAAGATCTTGAAAACAAAAGACACCAAATGCTAGAGAGGTTGCATGGAAAGAGGAACACTCATCCACTTCTGGTGGGAATGTAAACTCATACAGCCACTATAGAAAGCAATGTAGAGAACACTTGGAAGACTCAAAATGAGCTTATCACCTGACCCAGTCATACCACTCCTGGGTATTTACCCACAAGACTCATCTTACTGCAAAGATACATGCACATCTATGTTTATTGCAGCTCTTTTCACAATGTTGAAGGGTTGGAACCAACCCAAATGCCCCTCAACTGAGGAGTGAATAACAAAAATGTGGTATATTACATAATGGAGTTCTTCACATCAGTAAAGAATGATGACATCATGAACTTTGCAGGTAAATGGATGGAACAGGAAACGATTATGCTAAATGAAGTAACACAGTCCCCAAAACCAAACAGGGAATAATTTTCATCATTTGTGGTTGCTAGTAACAAATACCCCTCTTGAAAGGCAAGTGAAGCAGTTATTGTTATATTTATTTCTATCTGATAGCAACTGTGATGTTATAATGTGAATATCATATTAAGCCCTAGAATTAACTTACTACTTACTTTCAGACATGGTAATTAATGTATAGGGGTAGAAGGTATATATTCATATTTTAGAGTAATACATACTTAAAAGGAAAAAAATGTGAACTCCTGGACATAAATCACAGTTAACACACAGTTTATTCCTGGAAGACATAATTCTAGTACATATATGATGTGTATATGGGCATACTTTAGAGTGGTACAGTTGGGAGGGAACCACAGCAGCATGAGGACAAGGCCAAGGAATGGACTGATGTTGAATTCTGCCTAGGATAATAAATGTTTGTAGAGAAAAACTTTGGAGACACAGAGAAAGAAGCAGGCCATGTATGGCAAAGTGCATAAACTGGGGTGGGGGGAAGAAGGGCAAGGGGAATATTTCTAAATTGATCTGAAAAATGATATGTGAAATACATAAAACATCAATAAAAGTATTTATAAATAAATAAATAAATAAACAAGATAACCTGGGTTTGTTTAAAAGAATCAGGAGAATGAATTAGTTGATGAAAGGCAGACAAAAGATGGGACATAAGTGACCAGGAAAAGTTTGGAACTTCTGTTAATGCCATGCCTGGTGATGTACTTAGGAATCAAAAACAATTTATAAGAAGATGGATGCTGGAAAGAATGGTTAGACCTGGAAGTTTGGGATATGGCTAGGCCATCAGCAATGAACAAATAATGTGACTAAAATAGATAATATTCTAAACCATGTGAGAGAAAAATCAAGAATATATTTTATTTGACTCCAAACATTTTCTCTTTAATATTACAAGTAAATAATTATTAAAAGTTAAAGAAAAAATAGAACTAAAAATTGAAGAAGTTGTACAATAAATTAATTTGGAAGACAGTTTGTATATTTTCATAATTTTGTTATGACAAAATATACTTTCAAATATTAACTATTTAACTGTAAATGTCAAAATATTAAATACATCCATACTATTGTCTTAACATCCCTACCACCCACGTCCAAATTCTTTTCATTAAGAAAAGTAAACTGCATTAACTATGCATTGCCTTGCATTCTCTTGACTTATGTCAAACGTCTATACTATCATTATGAGTTTGCCACTCACGAAAGCAGAAGCATGCAACATTCATCCTCTGTAAAAAATTATTTTATTGAATTTTTGAAATTTTTATACAATATATTTGGTCACATTTAGATCCTATGTCTTTCACAGCCCTACCTACCAGATTTTATGTTCTCTGTCATATCTATTAAGGCCTATCATGTCAAATCTGTGTCTCCAAATGTCCTTCTGTTGGGGTCCATTTACCTGAATCTGGTTAACCTGTCTACCACCACACACTAAAATCAAGCCAACTCTCCCTTCCCCAGTAGCCATCACTTGTCAATAGCTGCTCAGGTAATGTTGGGGCTTTTTACCAACTTCCCCAATTATATGTTTGGATTTTGTCTGGCTTGAGATTATGTGGGTTTTATGAATGCTGGCAGCATTGCTCTAAGTTCATATGAATAACTTCCCAGCTGCCCAGAAAGCTGTTTCCTTTTAATCATCATATTTTGTTACTGACCACTTTCACTTTACATAGTGACCTTGTTCTAGTTTGTCCTTTATTGCTGTGACAAAACACTCCAACCAACACCAACTTGGGGAGGAAAGGGTTTATTCAGCTTACATCTCCTAGGTCACGTTCATCACTCAGGGAGCCCAAGGCTGGAACTCAGGGCAGGAACCTGGAGGCAGGAGCTGAAGCACAGACCATGGAGGAGTGCTGCTTACTAGCTTGCTCCCCTGGGTCATGCCCAGCCTGTCTTCTTTTTTTTAAAATATTTTTTTAATTTTATTTATTTCTGTATGTGTATGAATGTACTGTCTGCATGCAGGTTTGTGCACCCGTGTCGTGCAATGCCGCGAAGGTCAGAAGAGGGTCTCAGATTCCCCTGGAACTGGAGTTCTCCTGGAATTGGAGTTTCAGACAGTTCTTGGCCACCATGTGGGTGCTGGAGATTGAACCCAGGTCCTCTGTAAGAGCGGTTGGCGCTCTTAACCGCTAGGTCATCTCTCCAGCCCCCCAGCCTGCCTTCTTATACAATACACAACAACCTACTCAGGGTGGCACCACTCATTGTGGGCTGGGCCCTCCCACACTGCTCGACAGTCAAGACAATACTACACAGATGTGGCCACAGCCCAGTCCAATGGAGCCAATTCCCCACTTGAGGCTCTCTCTCAACCCAGGTGTGTCAAGTTGACAATAAAGCTATCCAGCACAGACCTCAAGGCCCATTTATAATGTAGCATGTACAGACATCATTTCTCTTTCTGAGGGTAGCAATATTCATGTGGGGCCTCTGTATGTGTGTGTGTGTGTGTGTGTGTGTGTGTGTGTGTGTGTGTGTACTCACACATGGGAATGTATGCACATGCACTATAGATTTTTTGTCCATTCATCTATCAATAACAACTTGGATTGTTTTTAATCTTTTGGCAGTTTTAAATAATAGTGAGTTAATATCTTCATGCCCAAGTATTTCTTTGAAACCATGATTTCCACACTTTGGTTATAAATCCAGAACTAAGACTGAATGGTATTGTTGAATCATGTGCATTTTTTCTTCTACATTTTATGAGAAACTGCCTTCATGTTTTACACAGATATTCCATGTTACCATCTACCAATAACTTATGAAGTTACCACAATTTTAGCAATATATGTTATTTACAAGATCTTTTACTTCCCATTATTTAGAATAGCCTTCCTAGTAAAAAGTTATATCAGAAATTGCTTCCATTTTAAGTCCTTGGTGATCAGTGATGAAGCATATTTTTATGTTTATTTTGTTGTTGGTCATTATATATCTTCTTTGGAGAAATGTCTAAGTTCCATTACTTTGCAATTTTTAAATAGTTTTATTGAAGTTTTGTGCATTTTATACATCCTGTCTCAGTCAAATTTGGACTCATTTCCCTTTCCATGACCCCCACCCTTACCGAGTGCTTTCTGCCATACATGTCTTGGATCTTTTTCTGAGTCTTTTTACAGTTTTTCAAAGCAGAAGATTATTGTTTATGGTAGAATATATATATTATACATTTACTAAAATTATAAAACTATGTCATCTGAAAAAGAAACTGTATGAATAGTATTTCCAAATCAGATTTCAAGATTCACATTTTCCCTTTTAATTTTATATTACTCTGAAATATGCCTACAAACCGTCCACACATATACCAAGTTTACAAAGTCTGAAAATAAATGATAGGTTAATTCTAGAGCCTGTTAATAGATTCACATTATAAGATTGCTTTCAGATAAAGAGGAATATAATATTAACATTGCTCAGTTTGCCTTACAACTAGGTACTTGGTGCAAGCATCAGGAATGAGGGATAGCATTTTTACTTCCTTTTTCTGGGACTGTGTTACTTCACTTAACATAATATCTTCTATTTCCATCTATTTACCTGAAAATTTCATGATGTCATCCTTTAACACTGCATAGAACTCCATTTTGTAGATGTACCACATTTTCTCTATCCACTCTTTGGTTGAAGGAAACTTGCATTGGTTCCACTCTTCCCTGTTGTGAAAAGAGCTGCAATAAACATGGCTGTGCATGTATCTCTGTGGCAGGATGAGTCTTGTGGGTATATACTCAGTAGTGGTATGGAAGGGTCAGATGGTAGGCTCATTTTGAGTCTGTTAAGCATTCTCCACACTGTTTTCCATGGTGGTTGTATGACTTTGTATTCCCACCAGCACTGGATGAGTGTTCCCCTTTCCCCTCAACCTGTTTAGTGTTTGGTATCAGTTTGTTTTCTTCATCCTAACCAGTCATTTTTTTATTGCTGTTTTCTGTATTTCAGACATAATTTTTCAATTCAGTTCAGACATATTCCCCTTTCCTTTCCCCCCTACCCCACCTCACCCCAGATGCATTCTGCCATAACTTTCCTGCAACTTTCTCTCAGTCTTTTTTTATACTTAGGAATTCATATTTTCCTCCATTAATTTTATATTACTCTAAAATATGGATACATACTCTAGACCCATATACAGTAATTACAGAGTCTGAAAATAATTGGTGGATGTATTCTAGACCCCATTGAGAGATTCATATTACAAAAACATAGTTGCTTTCAGATAAACAGAAATATAACAGTAATGTTATTCAGCTTACCTTTCATCTGGGGGATTTTATGATAGCATCCACAAATGAAGGAAACCATTCTCTGTTTGTCTTTCTAGGACTGTGTTACTTCACTCAGCATAATGGCTTCAAGTTCCATCATTTACCTGCAAAGTTCATAATGCCATCTTTTTTTGCCGCTGAATAGTACTCCCTTGTGTAGATGTACCACATTTTTGTCATTCACTCATCTGTTGAGGGGCATTTGGGTTTGTTCCAGCTCTTCACTATTGTGAAGAGAGGTGCAATAAACATGGATGTGCATGCATCTTTGCGGTAGGATGAGTCTTTGGGGTATATAAACAGGAGTGGTATGACTGGGTCAGGTGGTAGGGTCCTTCCGAGTCTTTTAAGAGTTCTACACACTGCTTTCTATAGTGGTTGTACAAGTTTACATTCCCACCAGCAGTGGATGAGCATTCCCCTTTCCCCACAACCACTCCAGCATCTGTTGTCTTTTGTTTTCTTGATCTTAGCTAACCATATTGGAGTGAGATGATATCTGAGAGTAGTTTAAATTTGTATTTCCTTAATTATTAACGATGTTGAACACTTTTTAAGATATTTTTCAACCATCTTCAATTTCTCTTTATTCCATCTTTTGAGTAGGTCATTTGTCTTATTACTTCTTTGTTTTTTGAGTAGTTTACTTATTCTTTTTTTTTTTTTTTGGTGTTTTTGAGACAGGGTCTCTCTTTAGTCTTTGAGAAGAAGAGTAGTTCATATATTCTTGACATTAATGCTCTGTCAGATGCATCACTGTTAAGATTGCCTCTCACTCTGTGGGTTTTCTATTCACCTCCTTGATTGTTTCTTTCACTGTATAGAAGCTTATAAGTTTTATGAGGTCCAATTTGTCAACTGTTGACCTTACTTCCTGTGCAGCTGCTGTCTGATTTAGAAACACTTTTCCTATGCTTATGTCTTGTAGGTTGTTGGCAAATTTTTCTTCTATCACCTTCAGGGTTTCAGTCTTCACATTGAGATCTTCGATCCACTTCGAATTGATTTTTGTACAGAGGGACAGGTAGGGCTTTATTTTTGTTCTTCTATAAATGATGAACCAATTTTGCCAGCACCATTTGCTGAAGATGCTATCCTTCCTCCATTGAAGTTTTTTTGACTCTTTGTCAAATATGAGGTGGCTGAAATTGTATGAGCTCAAGTTTGGATCTTCAGTTTTGTTCCATTGGTCAATAGGTCTGTTTTTGTGCCAGTACCAGGCTGTCTTTATGAATATGTCCCTGTAATATAGTTTGATGTCTTGTAAGGAAATCCCCCCTGTATTGCATTTTTCACTCAGGGTTGCTTTTCCTCTTAGGGGGCTTTTGTTTTTCCATATGAATTTAAGAATTTTTTTCCAAGTCTGTGAAGAAGCTCATAGGGATTTTGATTGGAATTGTGTTGAATCTTTACATCAATTTGTGTAGAATGGACTTTTTTTACTATATTATTTTCTCCAATCCATGAGCATGGAAGATCTTTAAGTCTTCTGATGTATTCATCAATCTCATTCAGGGGTTTAAATTTTTTGTTGTAGAGATCTTTGGTGTCATTGGTTAAGTTTGTTCCTAGGTATTTGATTGATTTTGAGGCTATTGTCTGTGTGAAGTTCTCCTTATAGTCCTTCTTCAGATGCTTGTTGTTTGTGTAAATTTTTGAACAATATTTTTGTTGATAGTGCTTAGTTTTTGTTATTCTGAAATGTTATGGTATTATTCTCTTATGAGTTATATAATTTGAAAATATTCCTATATTTAATGAACTATATTTTCATTTTCAGTGTGCTGAAGGTTCCCCTTGATACACAGAGTTTTAAATTTTTTATTAAGTACAATTTGTTTTCTTCTACCTATATTTTTCATGTCATATTCCTTGACAAATTTAATGCTATATATTTAGATCTTGGCTCCATTGTGAGTTAATTTTTCTTGTGTTTGTATATGTACATTTTAGTGCACACATGACTGCATATGTGTGGAGAGACCCCCTTGATCAACTCCTTTGGAACAGGGAGTCCATTTGTTGCATAGAACACTCCTCTGACTGGCAAGCTGACTTGCAAGCTATACACAGATGCTGTTTTTCCAAGTTTTGTTGCACCAGCTTGCCTATAATTATACACTTGTTGACTGTTGATCTTCCATAAGAAAAGGAAGGGCAGAAAGATTCAGTATCCTTCCTAAACAACCAGCCAGGCCTAGCTGTGTTGAATGAGAGACTAAGTGTATAAAAGTGGATGATGTCAGAGAGTGTGCTCTCTTTCCATTTTCTGTATGTGTGTGTGTGTGTGTGTGTGTGTGTGTGTGTGTGTGTGTGGTGGGGGGGTTCAAAAATCCATACCTGGATGTGGATTTTCCAGTGAAGATTTAGAAGTGGTAGGCACCCACAGTTCTTTCACTAAATCATCAACCACTGCTCTGTTAGTATGTGAATAAACTCAGTGGGATTGGCCAAACTGTGGTTTGAAGAATACCTACTTCATTTTGGTGTAGGAAAAATTTAGGATGAGTCTTGAATTTGTTTGTGCCTCCCAGAAGGAATTTAAGCAAAGAATGGTATAGTTTTCAGCATAAGACAAATCTAATGATAAGTCGAAAAAACAATTCTGTTGTCTCTTATATAGAGGAAACAAACAACAGAAGCAAAGTTGGGTGAAGTGAAATGGTCTGCAGAGGAAAGCTTCACAGTTAGGGGTAGTGGCATTGGCATGGATAGTCCAGTGGATAGCAAGATGAGACCTGTAATGTGGGGCTGTTGACCCTGCAGTTGGGAAGGCTGAAAAGGGAATGCAGCTGTGGAAATAATATCTCCAAGGCCAAACATGTAGCTGTGGAACTATCTGTGGAACTGATAGTTCCACTGCCAAACATGCAGTGTTGGAACTGATAGTTCAATGGCCAAATACAGTTGTGGAACTGCTGGGTACAATACCAAATGTGCTCATCTTGAATCTCTTCAGAGTTCTCCATACTGCTTTCCAAAGTGGTTGTACGAGTTTACATTCCCACCAGCAGTGGGTGAACATTCCCCTTTCCCTACAACCTCTCCAGCATCTGATATCATTTGTTTTTTTGCTCTTACCCAGTCTTATTTGGAGTGGGATGATATCTTAAGGTGGTATTAATTTGCATTTCCTTAATTATTACTATGAGTATTTCTTTGCATATGTGCTTTGAGAAGCGACATTAATTTCCGTTACTTTTTTCTCAGATCATCACAATTATTTTGTCACTAGTTTATTAGTTCAAGCTACCCCTGATAGATAATGTGTAATCTTTTTAAATATCTGCTTAAAATTCTTCATCTCACTTTAGAGAGACAATGAAACATGTTTCCATGAATTCAAATTATGTAATGATTTTTTTTCTTCCTGGTTCTTTCTAATGTTCTTAGAGATTATTTTCTCTCAACGTCATTGGGATGAGTTCAAAAATTTTAATCTGTGTTGTAGAAAATGTATTGCCCATCTGAATTGGCTATGAGAAATATCAAAAGAACCTGTAATTCTGAGGTTTAATAGCCAAGAATTTTCTTTTTTTCTGACAAGATGTCTAGATGTTCCATATAGAGTTTGATTAACTGTCCTAAATTCTAGAATTGCAAAATCTTTGAATACAGTGCTAGGACTGATTGATAATGCAACTATAGCATATAATAGAAAATAAATAATGATTTATATATCTGCATAATCTGATACACTTGATTGTTAACCACACCAAGGTAAATTCTCTCAAAATAAAGGCTGCTAAAAACTAGCCAACATTGCCAAAAAGATGCAAAAACATTAAACTCCTTTGAGATAGCGTTATGGCAGGCTCAACACAAAGACTCAGATAAGTTCCTCTCCTCACCAGTTTTAAGAGTATTCCCTCAATAAATCTTCACTCACTTATCCAATAACGCACACTATGAAACATAAGGAAGTCCAATAAATAATGAGCTCTTCCTTAGTAAAAAGACTAAACTCTAAAATCAAGACGAAGTTATAAATCAATTTTAATAAAAGCTCTAAAAAAATTAGTAGTGTACAATATACATGTGTATTAATATAAATCAAATATACCTTTTGATACATAATTACATAACACAATATTTAATGGTAAACATATTTCAAATACAAAGGAAATGACACTTAACATTTGGATTTTTTATTATTTTTATTTTATGTATATGACTGTACTTCCTGCATGTGTATGTGTACCTGTTCCATGCAAAGTCTTACCTTAGGAGGTCAAAAGATGGTGTCAGATCCCCTGAAACTGGAGCTATGGATGGTTGTTAACTGCCATGTGAGTGCTGGGAATTAAATCTAGGTCATCTGCAAGAGTAGGCAGTGCTCTTATACATTGGGCCACCTCTCTGGCCCCCAAAATTTATTAATTATATCAAGGAACTGTATATTCAAATCTCATTATTATGCATATAGACAGTAACTTTAATATTATGTGAGAATACATACTTGAATATATATTTGTACATATAACTTTTAAGGTCATATTTGTTGTTATATCATATTAACTATTAGAACCCAATTTGTTCAGAGATATTTATGTTTGATTTTAGTGAATTATCATACTGCTTCTTTAATGCCATCTTAATAGTTTATAAATATTGCTACTTCCATTTTGATTGATTATTGTCATTACTAATTTTAACCTTAGTATAACTGAGTTGGATTTCACAGAGAAATACAATCAGCAGGTTTTTCTTCAGACACTTTCTCACTGACAGAAAAAGCTGACAACTGTAAGTGCAAGACTAGAAGCTGTGGTTCTCAAATGCAGCACAGAAATAGGGAAAAGATCAGTCTCTGCCAATGACTACACATCTAGTCACAGTAGAACAATTGTCCTCCAGAAGTTATTATTGTAACGATGTATTTCTCCACATCACCACACTGATGCTATTTAATCCATTAGCCATAGGGAAGAATGACATAAAAGTCCAGTCTCCCCCCATCTTGGTAAGGAGTAAGCACATTCTAGCAAGTTGTTTGACACCCTCACAAAGGGCAATTAGTAAGTCTTCCTCTCAAAGGAAGAGCATAATAAAGCTTTTAAGACATGATGATAGGAAGGTATTCTGTTGAGGTTGAAGATTAGATCATTAAGAATAGTTCTTAGTGACCTTTGCCCCTTTTTTGCCCTTATCTTATTGAGCAAAGTGAGCATTTTACCGATATAAGTTAAAATTAATCAAAATATGCATGATTATATACTCAAAATATTCTATCAAAACTAAAGAGCTAAGAATATTATATGCAGGTGATTTACTGGGTAAAATTTTATCTAACTACAATCACAACATGCAACTAATTTAAACGTCAATGATTTTATGAAAACTTCCTCCGAAAGCAACCATTAAGGCTATAAGATGCCTAAATGGTTAAAGTATTTGCTGCTCAAATCTGAGATCTTATCCTAAATAACCATTACTCACATAAATGCCAGACACGGTAGCACAAGCATGATTTTTCCAAGGAAATCAGAGGGTAGGATGAGACAATGAGGGTCACTAGAAACCTGCTTGTGGGTAGAGGTGAAGGACACCTACCCCGGTTCTTGCAGTCCTCAGTAGCAGCAAATAGATGCTGTCTAAAACATTGTGGAAAGGCAATGTCTTAAACTGCAAGCTTGTCCTCTGATGTTCACAGGTATAGTCATTTCTCTCCTCTCTCTCTCTCTCTCTCTCTCTCTCTCTCTCTCTCTCTCTCTCCTTCTCTCTAACTTTCGTTGTCTGTGTTTCTCCATCTGGGTGTGTGGCACACATACACACACACACACACACACACACACACACACACACACACTAATCCATATGAATGCCATTAGGTAATGACTAATGTCATCTCAATGTAGTTCTTATTGTTTTGTTAGTATAGATTCTTCCTGTTCCATTCCAAGTAAAATTATCACTACTTCCTTTTCTCAATTTACTTCCATTCTTCCTCCCTTCCTTCATTTTCCTTCTTACCTTTCTTACTCTTTTTCCTTCCACAGTCATTATTTCACTGCTTCTTCTCTATCTGTTCCTCCTGCACATTCTCTTTCCCTTCCTCCTTCTCCCGTTTTCATTCCTCTCCCACTTATCCTGTGTTTAAGATACATACCAGGTTCTAATACATACTATTTACTAAAGAAGCATCTTATTTACACCAAGGTTATTATAGAATCACTCTTGACTCATATACAACCATGATATTACTAGAGAAATGCATTATGAATAAAATTGTCTTCTAGTCCTGATCACAGATGACTGCTCTACAGAAGAATCTGACTCATGGTAGAAACAAGACCTGTGATATTTATATAAGGAATTTAGAAGAAAAAAGTTCAATTCTCTCTCACTCTGAGGTAATTAACTATAAAATTTCAGCATTACAGCTCTCTTCAGCTATAGGATTAAAATAATTAAAAAAATAATTTATGGAAGTAATGTCACTGGGTGAAAATTTAAAACCTGGAAAAATGTGTGAAAGTTCCATAGCAATTCTTTCTGATTTGCAACACTATTCCAATTATCATCAAAATATTTTTCTATTTTAAAGCCATCTCAAGCAAATAAATTGTTTATTAAAAAATAAGTCTGGGGCTGGAGAGATGGCCTAGCGGTTAAGAGCCCCGACCGCTGTTACAGAGGACCCGGGATCGATCCCCAGCACCCACATTGCAGCCTAGAACCGTCTGAAACTCCAATTCCAGGAGAACTCCAGTTCCAGGGGAATCCAGCGCCATCTTCTGACCTCCGCGGCATTGCACGACATGGGTGCACAAACTTGCATGCAGACAGTACATTCATACACATACAGAAATAAATTAAAAAAAAAAAAAAAGAATAAGTCTTCATGGATAGGTAATTTCTAGTTAAATGGTTACAGTCTGTCTCCCCAGTAGAGTAAATAAATCCTTAGTGAAAAAAATGAGTTAAAGAAAATCGTTGCAACTGTCATGGATCACTTGGATGAGACAGATCAGTTCCTCCAGAGTTCTCTTCCAGACAGAGATATGTACCCAGTTTGCGTAATAGGACTATTTTTAAGAACAATTATTAAAAGTTGGAGGTGAAAGCAAGTAAGAAAGAAGGAAAAGTTAAGCTATGTTACAGGATTAATATAGCTGTCTACTGATTCTATAAGAAGCTGAACCTGGAAATAAGTTGAGTTTCCATGATGTCTCCACTGAAGCCAAACAAGTTGAGACATACCCAATTCTTAGACATATTTGAATGTTAGTGCACTTTTGACTATGAAAACATCCTGCAGAATCATTCAGGTCTAAATTACTAACTACAAATATTTCATGGAAATAAAGCACTTATGACATAAGTAGAACCTAATTCCTAAAGTAAAAACTTTGCATAGCTTATAGTACACACTGCATTTCTTTACTACCTTCTTTATCTTTAAATAATAATTTAACATGTCACTTAAGCATACATTTGTCTCATATGACATTTCACATTTACTTCTTTATTTATTGTATGATGGTCCACTGATGTGCCATGGTACACATACAGAAATCAGAAGACAATTTGCTAATGTTTCTCCCTTTCAAGGAGATACTTGATATTAAACTCAGCACTTCACAAGTGGTAGCCAGTGCCTTTCACACTATGCCATCTTGTCAGCTCCAATACTGAAGTATATGGAAGGATATGACAATCTTTAAAAGCAATCAAGCAAATAAATGCTCTTTTAATGGTTATTGATTTGTTATTTTAACTTTAACATCTGAGAATCAAGTGTGTAAGGAATTAGGATAATTAGAGTCTGTGGATTGCTAAATATTTGGAATTAGAATACAGTTTTTTTTCAAAGGTCATAATTTTGGTATATATTTGACAAATATAGGCATAATTTGGAGCAATAAAAATGCGAGGGAAAAACAACAACAAAAAGACTGGATCAAAGAACTGACTGAAACTGTTAACTTCTGCCCAAACAATAAACCTCTGCAGGAAAAACTTTAAAAAGACTGAGAAACAGATGCAAGACATGTATGCCAGAATGCAAGAACTGGGGTGGGGTGGGGTGGGGTGGGAGCATGGAAAAGTGAGTGTGTCTAAATTATGTATGAAACACAGAAAACACCAATACAAATATTTTATTAAAAAAACAAATACAAAATCTGCTACAGTTTTCATGGATATTAATAGTTCTTAGAATGAAAAGACACTCAAAATCATTTACCTTAACACTCTTACAATGGACATGAGGAAAGTGAGTCTTTAAAATTTCATTCCTGTGAAACTTTATATTATTAACCTGACAGGACCTAGAATCACTTCAGAGGCAAATTCCATGTCTATCAGGGGCTACACAGTAGGTTAACTGGAATGGGAAGAGGCACTTACATGTAGAACGCAAAATGCATGGGCTGGGGACCGCAGGCTGCACACAAAGGGCACAGCTAGTTGAGCAAAGCATTCTTCTCTCTCTGTTTCCTGATCGTGGACGTGATGTGACTAGTGGCCTCATGCTCCTGCCTTCTCTACCATGATGAAGTTCCTCTCTGACTGACAGCTAAGAAAAGCTTTTTCTCCCTTAAGTTGCTTTGGTCGGCTGTTTTATCATAGCAACATGGAATGAAACTAGGACAATTTGACTTCACTGATGGCAAAACTATTGGTACCATGAATCAAGTTAAGGAAGATCTTCAGTATATCAAATGATTACAGTAGAAATTAAATATGATCCTTGATTAAATTATTATTATACAAAATAAGTTATCAATTGATTATATATAATCAGGATAATTTTATTTCTTAGATGGAAGGACATGACTTTGAATAAGAACATCTCATAGTGGATAAATCTTTGTTATTTCCTTATTTGACTGTAGTGGTACATGGCATTCATTGCATAATATAAGTGGAAAGAGAATTGGATACAAAATGGCAATTTTTCCTTTACAATTCTTGCTTTGCAGCACAAAATCAATAGTTGATTTATTGAAAATGCAATTTCTTTATGGGATTTTCTTATATATTACGTGTTTAAAAACAAAAGAAACTGGAATGACAATAATTTTTGGGCTCAACTGTACTTGCTTTGGTATAGGAAAATTATTATTTAGGTATAATAATTGCTTAGAATATTTGCTCTGTAACCTCAATTGTCATATTTTACTCATAGTCTTCCCTGAACTCCCTTACTTTAAAACTGAAGATTATTCAAAGACACATTTAAGAGGCAAGAATTTTGAGGTTTGCTTTTATATTTTGTACATATTTCAAAATTATTATTCACTGAACCACAGCACAAATGAGAACAGAAATACTTGTTAATATTTAATTTCTGAATATTTGCTTCTAAACTGGTAAATTTCAGATAATTGATTCTTTGGTGTTAAAGTTGAGACCAATCTGTTCATTAACTTTTATTTTTGTCTTCAACAGCATTATTTTGCACAAAATCTTATTGCCCCACTAGAGTTTTTAAGACAATCTTCTAGTATATATCAATTCTGACAAACTATATTTTCAATTTCTATAAACATACACATTATGAATCCAGCTGTTGCTCAGCTGGTTATCCAACATAATGATATGTTATTGTGGAGTTCTTTACGAACACATTTAATGTTCTTTCTTAAAAAGTGGTTACTTTAAATGCAAAACGTAATTATCTAGAAGAAAATTCCTAAAGCTCGGTACATGCTAGGAAAGCACTCTACTACTGCTCTACATTTTTCACCCTCTATTTTATTTTCAAACAACACTTTGAATATATGTATAGAACAAAAGTGAGATGCAGTAGTGCTCAAATAAACTATATTTATTTACACAAATATTATATAAATAAACTATATTTATTTGAATATAATATTTGTAGTTGCATAAATGTGAACCCAACAAATTCAGGTTTCATTTAAAATTCTAACTATTGGAAATTGCTTTTATTTCTTCTTTTTTTATTTCTAAGTACAAAATATTTCCAAAGAGAAGTGGAATCCCTATTTCAAAATGATATCTGTTCTTACATAGCATTCCAAATATGTCTCTGAATCTGTAGCTTATATTTAAACCCTGAAATTGATCTGGGAATCTAGAGGTGTTTTTTTTTTTACCCATTCTCTGCTGTAAAGCCATACAATTCCATGATTTCAAACATGATATTGAATTTCTTTTTTAAGCTTATTTTAATGTATATATATATATATATATATATATATATATATGAATGAGTTTTAGGACTACATGTAAGTAAATGCAACTATGTTGTGCAATGTCATGTAGGAAAGAAGACAGTGTTGGGTCCTCTGGACTAGAGTTACATACAGTTGGTTATAAGCCACTGTACATACTGGAAACCAAATGCAGAACTTCTGTAAAAGCAGACAGTCCTCTTAAATGCTGAGCCTCTTTACATCCCAAATTTTGAAATTTTGTAATTTAAAATTTCAATTCAATATATGTAGCTGTATTCACTATTACACAAATAGAACAAAACTGATAAAAAATAGAGCTCTATCTATCAAATCTGGGCACTGGAAAGTCAATAGTTTTTGTCCATAAGCACAATATGCATTTACTAATGAATCTTCAACTAGTTAAATGTTTCTTATGTAAGTATGAGCCACAAAATGGCTTCCAGGTCAAGGGAACAAAGAACTAAAGTAAGAAAAATAAAGTTCTCTATTAATAAAGCTTTAAAGCTCACTTATTACACTGTCTAGAACCTATGTAACTGCAAGGCATAATGAATGAAGTCCTCAGAGTTAAAAGTTAATATTAAGTTTGCTTTGCTGCAAAACCCTTAAATTGCTTCGCTGAGCAGCTGTACTATTATTGTTTTATGTTTTGATGTCTCAACTAAATGGTTGTTTCATTATTGATTGTTGTACTGTTTTTGATGTTAAGAATGATTGCAGGTGTGAATTTTCTGAAAAGTATTTTCAGGGAAGTTGGGATATTTTTTTCATCATTAGCTTAGGCTTGCATAACCTGTGTTCGTCTTAAGGTATATAAAAATAAATATTGGGATCTTAGGGGCAAAGTGAAAAAAGAGAAAGTAGAAAAAACAGAGAAGAAAGGGAAATCAGAACAGTGGCAAACAGGACCTCTGCACAGGAGCAGAAAATGTAGATGCTCCTCAAGTCACAAAAAGAGATTTTTGTGTCTTATTTGATTGATTTCCTCAACACCTTTGTGACCAACCACTTCAGGACCTGGATCAGCTGTAGCTGGACTCTGACATAAATATCTCTGTGATAAATTTCAGTGTCTACATTCAATTTGATGTTTTGTGATATTTCACTATTTCTTTTTAGATAACATATAATATCTTATTAAATATTGTATTGTGCAATATAAATATAATTCTATGTAATTTAAATTTATGTTTTAATGTTTTGTTTGCTTCTTTTATCTATTATTTTTACTTTTATATGTATAAGCGATTTTTTTTCTGGCCTGCATGTATGTAATTGCATCCATTTTGTGCAAAGCCAGTGGAGGTTAGAAGAGGGCATTGGATCTCCTGGAAGTTGAGTTACAGACAGTAGTTAGCCAATATGTGGGTGCTGTTTCTCAAACCCAAGTTCTCTGGAAGAGGAACCAGTGCTCTTAACTGCTAGCTGACTCTCTGGACCCTGTTTGTTTCTTTTGAAGAAAAAAATTGTTTATTCCTTAAATTTTCCATATATATATACAATTTATCTTGATCCCATGCACACTTCACTTTATGTCTCCACAAAAAATTCCCGCTCACAACTCTCTGACCCTCTATATATTTTTTCTTTTTATATTTGCCCAATTAGTGACTCTGCCTATGCAAGGGGTGGGGGGGAGTATACAGTGGCCTATGTACAAACTTCCAGAGGAAGCTCCCTCAAAGAAAAACAACCACCCGCTAGCCATCAGCTGCCACCAACTCCTCAGCAAGGAGTGAAGTCTTAGGAGTTCCTCCCTGTATATGATGACATTTGAGTTATTTGATCTTGTACAGTTCTTGGCCAAGTTACCACAGCGGGTGTGAGTTCAAATCTGCAACATGTAGGTCATGTCCAGAAAACCAAACTTCACAGTCCTCCTCCTTCATCCTCTGGAATTTACCATTCTTCTGGCCCCTCTGCTGTGATACTCCCTGTGTCACTGTACAGAAATGTTTACGTAGATTCCTCATCTATGGCTGAACGCTAAGTCATCTTGTCACAGCACTTTGCTGACACATTTATGACTGTCGGCATTAACCACTGTCAAATGCAAAAAGAAAATTCTAAGACTAGGGCAGACATCAGCATATGCATTTATAAGGTAGTTTGACAACGTGAGGATTTAACAAAACACTACTAAGTTCCACCTAGGGCAAAATCACCTCACCAATTGTAGGTTTTTGACCAGATTGAGAGTAGTAGACACAAATTTCCTTAGGTGGAGAAGGACTCAAGTTCAGTCTGAAAGTGGTTCACACCAGCAACTGCATCCTGCCTGGCAGATCTGTAATGTAGAACGTAAGGTTCAACACTGGGTAAGATCGCAACCATCCTTTCTCCCCCAGCAGTCTGCACTGCACTTCCTGGTACTATGAAAGCTAGTCCAAGTGAGATAGTTCCTGGTTACTTTGACAATGATTTCTCTATGTCATACAACCAAAGAATGTGGTACTTGAGCCCTTAACATTTAACTATTGTGTGCAACTTAAAGCAACAAGAAAGATTCTGTTGTTTTATTGTCTTTAGGAACTCCATGACTAATAAATCAGAGGAGATAACCTATCCCTGGCACTGAGATATTCATGGAATACCCATGTCTTATTAAAGCACAAATGTCTGTTCATCCATGGTTGAGACTTTTTAAAATTATTTTCCTTTAATCAGTTTTCCTGAGATTTGTTCAAATATGCTTACTTTTGTTTAACGTATTCCATATACCTTCTTCTCCCTATCTATACCCTTTGTCTCATAATTCTTAAACTTTAACCTCCAGATTCTCCCATTCTGTTGTTTCAAATCACATATGTTCTAATATTGATTATTATTATATATTTTATCTGAGGGAGATTGGGTTTGATAGGGAACCATTGAATGAGTTGTTGTACAAATGCTCAATAAAATTATATAACAATATATAAAAGAGGTAGAAATAGGGGACTGGAGAGATGGGGTCATGTTATTCTGAGCGGACACTGCTCTTTCAGAGGACCAGTTCTGATTCCATTACCCATGCTGGGAAACTGAACTGTAAGTCTAACCAGGGAATCTGTTTCCTTATTTTAGCCTCTGTGGGTACTGCACTCACATGCATAAATCACCACACAGATGAACATAGCCATGCCTATAACTAAAAAAATAAGTTAAAATGTAAATGGATAGAAAAATGAAGCTCAAATATCCTTATTAGCAGATAATATTAATCTGTATATAAGAGACACTACAGACTCCACCAAAAACACCTCTTGCAGTGGATAAATGCTTTTGGCAAAGTCATGGGACCTAAAATTAAACTAAAAAAAGTAGTACTTTTCCTATATCCAAACTGCAAACATACTGAAAAAGAAACCAAGAAAATTATCACATTCAATATAGTTGAAAAGTGTCACATTCAATATAGCTGCATTTAAAAATGTGAGAGTAAGTCTAATCAAAAAACAAAAATATATCCAATAAACCCTTTAAGACTCTGAAAAGTAAATTGAGGAAGACAGCAGACAATGGAAAAAATTCTCATATTCATGGATTGGAAGAATTAATATCACAAAAAGAAATGTACTACCATAAACGATCTACATATCCATTGCAATTACCACCAAAATATCAGTACTTTCTTCATGGACAAAAAAGCTTTCAAAATTTTTAGAAAGGCAAACAAGAACAAGAGGCAAAGCAATCCTGAAGACAGTGTGGAGGCATCATCATAATTGATTTCAAATTAATCTAAAGGGCCAAAGTACTAAGAACAGAATTGTTCTGGCATAAAAACAGAGTTCAACTTAATTGAATCAAGGACTCTGCTATAACTCCATGCAAGTAGAGCAGCCTTATTTTTGACAAATATATCAAAGATATACACATGAATATGTTGTGTTTGCATCTCCAACAAAGGTTCTGGGAAACGTAGATTTCATCACACAAAAAAGAAACTAGATCCTTATCTAAGAAAGCTCAAGCCTGAATGGGTTCAGGACCTCAACATAAGACCCGATGCCTTGAAACTGTTAGAGCAGAAAGTAGGGCATACATTTCAACATGTAGGTACAGGGACATTTTCTCAATAAGACTCTAGAAATGTAGAATATAAGCCTGACAATTGACAAGTGGGATTTCATTGAAATAAAATGCTTCTTGATAGCAAAGGAAACTCAATCAAGTGAAGGGGCAACCCACATAATTGCAGAAATATCTTTGTTACAATACATCTGACAGATGACTAATTCTAGAATATACAAAGAACTGAAGAAAATAACCATAAAGAAAACAAACAACCTAATTAAAAATCGGGATAGGCAACTAAGAAGAAAATTTTCTTTTTTTTTTATTAATTTTATTTATTTCTGTATGTGTATGAATGTACTGTCTGCCTGCAAGTGTGTGCACCCGTGTCGTGCAACGCCGCGGAGTTCAGAAGAGGGTCTCAGATTCCCCTGGAACTGGAGTTCTCCTGGAATTGGAGCTTCAGACGGTTCTCAGCCGCCATGTGGGTGCTGGGGATCGAATCCGGGTCCTCTGTAAGAGCAGTTGGCGCTCTTAACCGCTAGGCCATCTCTCCAGCCCTAAAAAAAAGAAAATTTTCAAAAGAAAGAAAAATGCCTAGTAAACATTTGAAAGTGTGCACCAACTTTAGCTCTTAGAGAAATTAACTATTAAACTATTTTAAAATTCCATCTCACCCTAGTCACTATGTCCATCAGAAAAGCAAATGACAATAAATACTGGTAATGCAACAAGGAAAGGAAAAACATGATATACTGTTGGTGAAAATATAAATTAGTGCTTTTAACTTGGAATTCAGTTTAGATATTTTCAGAAACTATAAATAATATTAAAGTGTGACCTATACATATCACACTTGGGCATATAGGCAAGGAGTTTATATTTTATTATAGAGATATTTACATATCTATATTCATTGTTGTCCTGTGCACAAGAATATGGAAATGTAATCAGACTGGTAATCCATCATCACAGACATTTTATTCTGTTTCTTTTCTTGCATGGTTGCTTTATTTATTTAAGGTCATCCAAATTGACCTTAAACTTACTCGTTAGTCTAGGTAGTAGTCCTTGAACTTGTTATCCTCCTCAGTCAGCTTCCCAAGTAGCTGGTATTGTATCTCTGTGACACCAGGCCTTGCTAGATGTAGTCTAAAAAATTATATAAATGTAGTTAAATGAAATGACTGATATAATCCTTTTTAACTTGTATAAGTTAAATAAAGATAATAATCATTTCACAAAGGTTACAGAATAACCATTAATTGTCAAAAAATAACCCTTTATGTAGGTAGATACAGTCTTTACATATGTTTTTGAAACAATGTTTTGTTTTCTCTAGCTTCCACTTGGGTTTTTGTTCAGTCATGTTCTGTAGGGTTTGAAGTTCTTTAGTTATTCTATGGTCTTGCATGAGGGAACTGTAAATACAAAATTGCCTTTATGCAAGGTTAATTTTTGCTGTTTCCTTAAATTAAGAAGTTTAAATAAATTTCCTTAGTGAAGAATATTCAGGTGCAGTACAAGGCGCTGATTCTGGCATATTTCTGCTCTTACTGTGTGGAATCAATAATAGCTAGATTCAGAAACAGGTGTTAAATGGCATCTCTGTAAAGATTCCTCTTATCTCTGTACACTGTTTGTATTTACTTCAGCTTGATACTTATGTATCTATCTTGTATACTTTTACAATGGTCTTAATTCCAGGATGCTATCTGTTCTTTTACAGCTTGCATATAAACTTCATTATACACTAAAATTTTCTTTAACTCATAAGAGGAAAGCACTAGTTCTTCCTAGAGCAATGTTTATATTTGTATGTATCTTATCTCTGTCGAATGCTAGATTCCAATTATATCACAACTATACATACACACAAATTATGCATGTAAACATGTCTAATATTCCATATAAACAAAATAAAAATATAGTTGCTGTCTCATATTTTTACTTTCATAAAATCACTGGAAAAATAATATAAATACAATAAGTCCCAAGTATATATTTGTAATATAATACTATATATCCGTAATATAATACTATATTATGGATCACTTTTCCAAATGGTATAGTGCTTTGAGACAGGCTTTCTGTATGTTGCACTGGCTATGCTAATCCTCTCAATGCAGACCAGGTTGGCCTGGAGCACATGGAAACTGCTGCCTGTCTCTGTTTTTTGAATACTTGGATTAAAGGCATGTGGCACCAATCCCAGAGATATAAATTTATTAATTCAATCTCTCTTCTCTTGTATAATTTTCATACTTACAAGTAGGGAGTCTATGGGGAAGGTACAGATAAGAGGGAGCTCTAAATTTGATTACGATATAGTGTATGATATGCATAAAATTCCAATAAATATTCCCTAGTTAGATACACAGAAGAGGGTGTCAGATTCTGCTGGAACTGGAGTTAAAGATGGTTCTCAGCCATCATGTGGGTGCTGGAGATCGTACCTGGGGCCTCTGCAAGAGCAGTCGGTGCTCTTAACCTTCGGCCATCTCTCCATCCCCTGGTCCATAATTTTTCAACTTAGCCTCAGGCAAGCTCTTGTGCTGTGGGCAGACAGAAAAAGATTCTTGACCAAAATGTAAGTTGTTTTTTAAGTCCTTATTTCCCTCTGGAACTACGTTTTTCTTGGTACTTCTTTCTTGCAGATCTCTACTAGATGACCCATTATACTTTGCTTACAGCAATCAATTGCTTTTAGCAAACTTCTAGTCCAAACTTCCAAAGTCTTCCATATTCCACCCAAAACCCACATGGTCAGGTTCTTCACAACCAACAAGACTATTCTGTCCTACCAGCTTCTATATTAGTTCTTCTCTCTTTTTACAACAAAACCCTATTACCAAAGGAACTTATTTGGGCTTATGGCTGGTTCTAAATTTCAGAGGGACAAGAATCTATCATGGTGGGTAGGCATGGTGAGGTGGCCAAAGAAGGGGTAAAGCTATGAACTCTCACAACTGGCCCCTAGTGACACATTTACTACACCAAGTCTACACTTTCTAAACAGTCCATGACCTCCCAAACAGAGACCCAAGTTCTCAAATACTTGAACCTATGGAGATATTTCTTATTCAAAGCATAATATTATGCAAATATAGCACTGAGACTGAGAAATGTGGTTTTGAAAGTTCAGTGAGCCATGGAATAACTAAATTAAAAACTAAAATCTTCCAGTAATGAAAGGAAAATTAAACACAAATTAGCAAAACTTTGGATCTATTCAAGGTATTTATAAGAAGGAAGATTATAGCTATGAGCGTTTACATTTAAAAAGTCAAATATTTTTGTAGTTTTAATTTTTTTTTGCTTTTGAGAATTTCATAAATTAGTATGGTATAGACATTATTTCCAGCCTTCACAGTCTGCTTTGACTTATCTCCTTCCCCTTTATTCCTCAAAATTTCTGGCCCTGTTCATCATCACTGTTATACTAACATCCACAAATTAACCAGTGTGATAACCTAAAAACTGTGCATGATAATTAAACCAGGTGACATATCAGTTTGGATGGGGAAATTTTCATGGGGCCCTTCCTTGAGATAACAATATGCAGCACATCAATGGATGCTGAGGGAGGGAGAACCAGTTTTCCCAGAGGAAAAGCTGCCTAAAAGGTTATTATTTCCACATGGAAATCATTAAACACATGTACACCTGAACAACACTAAATGGACTCAGGTATTTTTAAAAATAATATATTTTCAAAAAATAAGATATTGCCAAAATATTAATATTCACACATTCAAATAATGAGCTTTCATCATATCTACCCCATCCCCACTCTTTCAATTTCTAGCCTCTCAATGACTGTTTCCTTCTAACTTCATGTGCATTTTTTCTAATACTCACTGAGTCCATTTAGGGCTGCATGTATTTGCATGTATGTGGGGCAATGTAATACAGCAGCAATAAGCTCTTAAAGCCAAGATGCATGAAAGGAGGTAACTCTGATTCTCCGGAAGCCATCAATTGTCAAATTCCATGCTCTGGATTTCTAGGTGTAAATATACCTTCTACTCAGCACCTCATGGAACATTCTCCAAAATTGGCCACACACTGGGACACAAAAGAAATCTCAACAAATACAATAAGGTTGAAATTATTTCATGCATTCTATCAGATAACAGTACAATGAAGCTCAATAAGAACACCAGAATAAGCCCTACTAGCTAAAAGAACACATGGAAACTAAACAACACAATCCTGAATAATGAATGGGATAGGGAAGAAATAAAGAGTGAAATTAAAGTATTCATAGAACTGAAAGAAAAAAAGTACAAAAAAACAAAACCTGTGGGATACTTTAAAAGCAGTCTTAAAAGGGAAATTTATAGCCCTACGTGCCCACATTAAAAAAATAAGGGAACAAATAAATGATCTAACACTGCAACTAAAAACACTTGAGAGACAACAACAAATGAACCCTAAACCCAACAGACAGGAATAAATAACAAAAATCAGAGCAGAAATCAATGAATAAAAACAAAGAAAACAATACAAAGAATCAATGAATCCAAAAGTTGGTTCTTTGAAAAGATACCCAAAATAGATAGACATCTAGACCAGTTAACCAAAAGAAAGAACCAGCAAATCCAAATCAATAGTATTTGTGATATAAAGGGAATCATCACAACAGACAAAGAAGAGATCCAGACAATCATACAAGAATACTTCAAAAACCTATGTTCTACTAAATTTGAAAACCTAAGAGAAATGGATGAATATCTCAAATCCTGGGAACCGAAAACTTAACCAAGAAGAGATTGACAGTTTATTTTTTTTTTTCCTGCATCTTTCAGGTTTATTTTTTTTCATTTTTTAGCTATAAGTGATAATCCATGAGTATAAGCATCCTTCGTGCAAAACCAATCTATAGACTGTTGTGCCCAAACCCCCACAGTCCCACCATTCAGTGGAGGTTGACAGGTTGTTTGTTCAATCAAGTTGATCAAATGAGTGTCCAGACTACATCGCTGTAGTTTCACCGTTCACCCCAATCGCAGCCTTTACATTCTACCACGCCCCCTCTTCCGCAGATTGTTCCCTAGGCTTAGAAAAGGGGCACAGGTGATTGACAGTTTAAACAAAAAATTAAAAATTAAAAAAAAAATTGACAGTTTAAACAAACCCATAATATTTGAGGAAATTGAAGATGTAATAAAAAAAAATCCATACTAAAAAAAACCCCCAGCCTAGATGCTTTCATAGCAGAATTCTATAAAAAAATTTAAAGATGTCTTACAACCATTACTACTCAAAGTGTTCAGAAGGATACAGAGGGAATTCTCCCAAATTCCTTTAATGAAGCCAGCATCACTCTAATACCAAAACCAGACAAAAACAAAACCAAAAAAGAAAATTATAGACCCATCTTGTTAATGAACATAGATGAAAAAATTGTCAAAAAAATACTTGCAAATAACAAACAAACCCACATCAAAAAGAGCATCCATTATGATCAATTTGGACTCATAGCAGAGTTGTAGGGATGATTCGGGAAAGTAAATCAATAAGTATCATACAACACTGAAAGAAAAAAACATATGATCATTTCAATTGATGCAGAAAAAGCTTTCCAAAAGATCAAGCATCCCTTCCTGTTTAAAGTTCTAGAGGGAATTGGACTGAAGGGAACATTCCTCAACACAATAAAAACCATATATAGCAAACCCATTGCCAAATTCATACTAAATGGAGAAAAATTGGAAGAATTCACGTAAAAGTTGGGAAGCCAGCAATGCTGCCCCTAATCACCACTCCTCTTCAACATAGTGCTTTTTTATTTAATTAATTAATTAATTAATTAATTAATTTATTCATTTAATGTGTATGAATGTACTGTCTGCATGTAGGTTTGTGCACCCGTGTCGTGTAATGCCGCGGAAGTCAGAAGAGGGTCTCAGATTCCCCTGGAACTGGAGTTCTCCTGGAATTGGAGTTACAGACGGTTCTCAGCTGCCATGTAGGTGCTGGGGATCGAACCTGGGTCCTCTGCAAGCTTGAAATCCTTGCAGGGGCAATAAGACAAGAGAGGAAATTAAAGGAGTATTAATTGGAAAAGAGGGAGTTAAACTATCCCTTTTTACAGATGATATGATAGTTTACCTAAGGGATGCTAAAACTCCACAAGAAAACTCCTAGAAAAGATTAAGTTTCAATAAAGTGGTGGGATACAAAATTAACCTAGAAAAATCAGTAGCCTTTCTTTATATGAACAATAAAAAAGTGGAGAAGGAATAAAAGAAAACCATCATACTCAAAATAGTGTAAACAAACAAACAAACAAACACCAAAAAACTAGGAACAAACCTAACCAAAGACACCAAAGATCTCTACAACGAAAATTTTAAAGCCCTGAAGAAGGTGATTGAAAATGACATCAAAAGATGGAAAGAACTCCCATGCTCATGGATTGCAAAAATTAAGATCATAAAAATGTCCATTTTACCCAAATTTATATTCAGGTTCAACGCAATCCTAATCAAATTCCCCATGAGTTTCTTCATAGACTTGGAAAAAAAAATCCTTAAATTCACATGGAAAAACAAAAGACCCTGAATAGCTAAAGCAACCCTGAGTAAAAAGTGCTATACAGGTGGGGGGGGGGCTGCTTTAACAAACTTCAAGCTATGCCACAGGGCTATAGTCATAAAGACAGCCTGGTACTGGTACAAAAACAGACCCATTGAGCAATGGAACAAAATTGAAGATCTAAACTTGAGCTCATACAATTTCAACCATCTCATATTTGACAAAGGGGCAAAAAACGTCAATGGAGGAAGGATAGTATCTTCAGCAAATAGTGCTGGCAAAACTGGATCACCATTTGTAGAACAAAATTAAATGCCTTTTTCTCACCCTGTACAAAAATCAACACCAAGTAGATCAAATATCTCGGTGTGAAACAGAAACCCTGAAGGTGATAGAAGAAAAAGTTGGCAACAACCTACAAGACATAGGGGTAGGAAAAAGACATTCTAAATAAGACAGCAGCTGCACAGGAAATAAGGTCAACAGTTGAGAAATGGGGCCTCATCAAACTCAAAAGCTTCTGTACAGCAAAAGAACAATCAAGGAAATGAGAAAATTCACAGAGTGGGAGGGAATCTTCACCAGTGATACATCTGACAGGGCATTAACTTCCAGAATATAAAGACTACTCAGAAAGCAAAGAAGTAAGAAAACAAATGACCCACTCAAAAGATGAAGAGCTGAACAAAGTCTTCACCATGAGCAAATACAGATGGCTGAGAAACATCTTAAAAAGTGTTCGTCATTGGGGCTGGAGAGATGGCCTAGCGGTTAAGAGCGCCGACCGCTCTTACAGAGGACCCGGGTTCGATCCCCAGCACCCACATGGCGGCCAAGAACCGTCTGTAACTCCAATTCCAGGAGAACTCCAGTTCCAGGGGAATCCGACACCCTCTTCTGACCTCTGCAGCATTGCACGACACGGGTGCACAAACTTGCATGCAGACAGTACATTCACACACATACAGAAATAAATAAATTCTGGGCCTGATGGCGCACGCCTTTAATCCTAGCACTTGGGAGGCAGAGGCACTCTGTGAGGATCTCTGTGAGTTAGAGGCCAGTCTGGTCTACAGAGTGAGTTCCAGGACAGCCAAAGCTACAGGGTGACCCTGTCTCAAAAAGACCAAAAAAAAAAAAAAAAAGTGTTCGTCATTAATAATTAAGGAAGTGTAAATTAAAACCACTCTCAGATATCATCTCACTCTGATAAGACTGGCTAAGATCAAGAAAACAAAAGACACCAAATGCTAGATAGGTTGTGGGGAAAAGGGAACACTCATCTACTGGTGGTGGGAATGTAAACTTGTACAACCATTATGCAAAGCAGTGTGGAGAACACTTAAAAGACTCAAAATGAGCTTACCACCTGACCTAGACATACTACTCCTGAGTATATGCCCACAAGACTTAAATATTTTAAAAATAAATAAAACAATACAGTTAGATGTTTTCACCAATATATGCATTCACAGCATTTTGTTCAAGTATTAATATGAAGTTCAAATAAAAATAAGTTTCAGGATCAATTCAAGCATTAAGGTTTCACAAAATATAGTACCAAATAACTAAAGGGACTACACAGAGTAATTTTCAGCATTATATCTGTGTAAACATATGTGTATGTATGTTTACACAGATATAATGTATACATACACATATGTATGTATGTTTACACAGATATATTGTGCTTCAGATTACTTTTTGTGCTTCAGATTACTTCTTGATATCTCCAATACCAAGACTCTCAAAATATCATTTCAAAGTCAGACAAAAATAACACCATATTAGAGGTATAGAAATAAAAATTAATAACAATTTTCAAAGAAGCTTCCTTTTGGAAGGATGGAGACTATTCCAGGAATTCCACAACAGGTCAAACACAGAGAATAAATGTCTTCAAAATGTCCAGTCTTAATTGACAAATTTAAAATGGAGCCTGTACACTTAAGGCTCATGGAACATGGAGGAACAGAGAGAAGACGAAATATTAATGCATCAGGGAAGCTTCTTCATACAATAGATGATGATTAACCCAGAAAGTCACAGCAAGCCAAAATGTATAGAATAAGAGACTGGAAAGTTCATGTCCCTGGTTCCTATATTAAACCTCTGTGACCCCAGGGCTCAGTGTCCATTACAAAAGAAGACATGAAAATATTGTTAAAATCCAGTGATGGTAAACGATCATTATGAAACAAGAGTTATCTGGGCAGCTGGTAACTTACAAGGTAACAGCAAGCACAAGACACATACAAATTCAAACCAGACAAAAACTCAGCCTAGAACTGACGAAATGGTATGAATATCCAACCTTAGCTGAGGTGAGGGACAATTGGTCTTTAAGGAAGTGATAATAAGTAGACTGATCAGGAGCTAATAGATGAATTCACGCTGAAGGACAACTGGGAATACAAACTCGGCTGGATAGGTGTAGAGTATTACAAACCTTCAGCAGCATGCTTACATCCTCTATTGAACAGAGTTAACCTGTGGTTGGAAGTTGAGTCAGTGTTTTGATCAGCACCTGATATGTTTCCAGAAGAAGCAGAGGATGATGATATATAAAGCTTGATCTTTCCCATATTAAAAGAGTTTAGCAGGAGCTCACATCCTCCTTGCTTTTCACCCTACTCATGGTGTCTGTGTGCTGATTTCGTGATCTACTCATCTCCATTCCTTGGCCTTGACCTGAACTTCTTCAGCTGGCCCAGAGGAGCTTACTACAGATAGCCTTTAACATATATGACAGAATGCAAGGAACTCGTTGTGTGTGGGGGTGCTATCTGGGTGCAGGTGGGAGGGGGACTAAATATTAAAAGAGGTATTGCATGAAATGCACGAAATTTCAATAAAAGTATATAGAGTATAAAATTCAGCCTTTAAGTAATGACTTTAATGTAAAGTTTAGTCAAGATATTCTTGATGCAATTAGCGAACTCCTCCCAAACTATTCTGATTTTTTAAAAGGCTCTAAGCATTTTGTTCCCTTTGTAAAGAGGATGTAATTATCCCTAATTTCCATCTTAAATTGACTTCTCAAATGAATCTCAAAGTGAATTTTCAAGTGTTTTACCATTGGAAAATTCATGAAAGGAACAAAGTAATTTCAAACTCTCATTAAAAACATTATTTTTTTTCATGTACTTAACCTCTAGTTTTTTTTTTTTTCTTTATATAGGGTAACACTGAAATAGACTTCAGTTAAAAGACCCCCTAGGAATTTATAAATGGCTTCTGGGAAGTTTTACTTATTGAACTTCTATTTAGAAACAACATAAAACCACATTTATTTTGTTGTTGTTGTTGAACAGAGTAATTCAAAGTCATTTTTTACTCTATAAACATATGAAATAATAATACAGTGAGACTGCCTTTATTTTAAACAATACATTTTTCCTTTAAGTGATTTTTGCCTTAAAATTATTAAATAATTTTGTTATTATAAATCACATGGCATATTAAAATAGCAAATTATTAGCATTCATGTTTGTCTTAATAAAAACTCAGTCTGTAAAGTAGAAATCATTCCAGTCATTTAAAAACCCAAGGAAAATGGGAAAGATTTAATACAGGGAAATAAACAGGTCTGAAAATACTAAAAAGGGAAATGAGCAATCCTGACACACCCTTGAGAGTTTCAAGGACTACTGGCTGAAAATCTGAATGGAATTAAGAGAACAAAGAGGCAGCCTTGCTTCCTAGAGCAGAGCAACTGGATCCATTGGAAAGAGTCTTGAATTCCAGCAGGCAGTTTTCCCTTCAGGAAGGGATGAAGGCTGTATAGGGAGGGGCCGATTGTCTTTGGAAACTGGCAAGAGTGAAGTGATGTAGCTCCCTCAGGGGCTGCCTTGAGACAGAGATCATCTGTATTCACCATGGCTAACTTGCTATGAAAGGAAAAGAAATCCTACTGGGCTCAATTTACTGATTTATGTAGGTGAAATTGGGGAAAGGTGTGCATGAATTTGAGAGGAAACCAGCAACTGATATGTCTGCTAAGAAATCTGCCCAATGGCCACTTATACATAAATTTAAAATATGTTTTAAAATAATTTAATATTCTTTGAAAGAGTTTCTATTTAACCAAAAAATTAGAAAACAGCATTATCCAAATATTACTTTCTATTGAGAAAGAAACATACAATTAATTAAATAATATTGCACTTAGCAGCCACATTCCTTGAGAATTGGAAATTTAGATATTGTTACTGGAGAACTAAATTTTAGTTTTTTTAATTAATAAAACAAATATAAAGAATCACATGTGCATATTAGTGTCTATCTTTCATAGCATTAACCTCGATATAAAAGAATCAAATTAACCCATATATGCTAATCCCTGGATATTTCCTCAGTATTGTCAATATAGAAATGGGTTTTACATAATCATTTGTTCCTATATTTATGAAAGATAACAGTTTTGGCAGAGATACTCTATATACATTGTCATCATTTTTGAGGGAAAAATGCATATATATGACCAAAGAGAGAAGAGAGAAGAGAAAGATGGAGGGAATTTAAAAGTATAAGAGAGTAAGTGACAGAAGGACAGAGATACAGAGGCAGAGATGATATAAAGGGAGAGACCCAATTACAGAATAGGATAAAGGGCAAAGTGGATGAAAGAGACAGAAATGTACAGTCCCTTCTCCACTCATCTCGGAACAACAACAAAAAATAAATAAGAAGAGCAAAGACCCACAATTTTAACTCATCCAAGTTTTACATGACATGGGGAATATTAAAATGAAAAGCAGTGTTAGAATGGGTAGAGAATGTTTACAAATGTAACTGAAAAGAAAGATGTATCAGTAATTGACTGAGGTGGATAGCTCCTCTGTGCAGGACAGCATCTCCATTATCCCGCAGGAGCCATCTGGAATGAGGTCAATATGGTCAAGTCCCACAAAAACCAGGTCAGCATATTTCTAGTTGAGCAATTCCTCCAGAGAAAGGTGAGTGGGGTTAAGGTGACTTTTTTTTTCCCAATGGAACTTTGTCATTTGTTCTTAAATAACCAAAATCATCCACAAGGCTTAGCCTAACTTTAGAACTACAATGTTTAAGCCAATTTTTATTGAAGCTGTGTGCATTTCATACAAAATTCCAATCTTTGTTCTTTGTTCTTTGACCCAAACCTCTGAGCCCACCAGAGCTTATGCATTCTGCCAAACATGTTTTTCTTTTTTTTTTTTTAATGGGTATGAGTGTACTGTCTTCATGTAGGTCTGTGCACCTGTGTCGTGCGCCAAACATGTTTTTCTTCTTTTTCTCAGTCTCTTTTAAAATTTTCGATGCAGAAGTTTACTGTTTGGATCAGAAGTTCACCATTTCAGTCAGATCTGTGACCCAGTTTTATTTTTTGTTGTTCTTGTTGCTGTTTTTGATGCTGTTCCAATCCACATCACTCCAAAATATGCATATATGCATTCCATATATATCTTTGAGCATCTTCAGCTTACAATTTCTTTTTTTATTAAGCTGAAAAATGTCATGTTTGAAGGCAAACCCAAACAATCATCAGTCCTGCATGTGTGCCACAATGAGGTTTTCCTTTCCCATGGTCACCAAATGAGAAGCAGTAAGCACCATGTCCTGTCTTGATCCTCCTGTATTGGTCTCCATGATACAGCCTGGGTGGTCCAACAATGGCAGTCTGAAGAGGCTGAAACCCCAGTAGTAGCTCAGTCTACAAGCTGGATGTCTAAGCAGTCCCCATCAGGCACTGAAGGTTTGGAGGATTCTTAGAGAGACATGAGACTTTAATCCATATTAGAAGGTTGAAAAGCTGTGTTTCATGTCTTTGAAGGATGGCAAAAGCAATGGCAGCCACAGGGTAGCTGCATTTGACAGTAAGACAGGCAAAACAACTATGTTTTGTTTTTTTTTGTTTTTTTTTTTTGATACCTGAAGTACAATTTCTCAGGCCTTACTAATTATTTATTTCTGATTATACTTTCCTTTTGGACAATTAACGCCACACTGTTAGCCCGGAATAACCAAGGTTTTTTTGTTTGTTTGTTTGTTTGTTTTGTTTTGTTTTGTTTTCTCAAGGTCAGTTGAGGATCTGGTCCTCAGTTTTTTTTTTGTTTTAAACACATCTGCTGATGTCATTAAAATTTTGTAAAATTTATTTTAATTAAAATAGAGCATAGAAAGTTTTGTATTTTTCCTTTTTGAGACAGGGTCTCCCTGCAGCCCCAGTGAACTCTATGTAAACCAGACTGGGCTTGAACTCATAAAGATCTACCTGCCTCTGCCTCCAGAGTGCTGGGATTAAAGTCATGTGCCAACAAGCCTGGCCTCATAGATTTTAATTTGCTTGATATTTTAAACTATTCATCACATGACTTGATTTTTAATTGTTACTTTTGAAGTATTTTCACATATTTTGAATTTTTCATATGCTATTTATTCATAATTATTAGGTAAAAGATTCTAATTATTTTCATTGCTTTAAATAAGGATTGCTAGACTGCCATATGGAAATGCTGATTAATTTCAACTCATCTTAATATATGAGTATATGTAATGAATCACTTTATTATAACTAAAGTGATAAACATTCCAAATTTAGGTTGTATATAATATGTAATATGTTAAAATATTCAATCCATAATACAATTGCCAGGAAAAGAGAAAGAAAAATTAGTTTTAGCCGCCTTTAGGAAAAATGCTTTTAAAGCCTCATTTTGGAAAGTGACATTCAACTTAAAGGTATATTATTTTTATATTTGAATTTCTGAATCAGAGGATGGAATATGGCTTTCTCCTTTGGCAGTTTGCATTAGATCTACTGATCGATCTAAGAGTGATGTTTCATTCTTTAATTGCTGGTCTTAAAGGAGGAGGCTCCAGCTTGATTGCTTCAAATCCTGTGTGTAAAGTGTGCTTTGTCCTCAACAATAAGTTCTTATATTCAATTTCTGGATAACTACAAAGGGCTATGACAAGACTTTTGTTATTTGGGAGTCTCATGGTTTAGTGTGATGGATAACTCAAAGGGAGGTGTCATCCATCTGGCATAGTGGTTTTTGTTATACACCATTTGTTACATATACATGCATTCATATATATTTTATGTCTATTATAGGTTACTTACACGTTTTCCTCTATGTTTATAAACCACCTAAGTGCTATCTCCTATTTGTTCAACCATGCAACCCTCATGGTTAAAATATCCTTGATTCTCCAATTTCCTATTGATTAAAACTGTATCCTACCAGCACCCTCTCTTGGGCTTTTTCTTCTCCTTTAACCCAGTGGTTCTTTTCCATTTTTTTTGGCTCCTGAGGTTATATCAGGATATATGTTCACTTCAAAGTATTTAGAGCTAAGAGCCACAAGTGATAAGGACCATATGTCAATGGTTTGAGTCTGTGTTACTTCACTTAGTACAACAGTTTCTAGATCTGCATGTTTGTTCCCAGAAATACTTTCTATATTCTTCAAAACCTTTCTCAATACCTCTTTATATGAAAAAGGTTTCATAATTTTTTAAACTTTATATTACACTTGAAAAAGCCTTTGTGATCATTCCTTCTGAGATCTATTTGCTCAAAATTTAGTATATTAACTGGTAACCATTGTTAATTCAGTGATGTGATCATTTAAGCCACAACCAGCTAGATTTGTATTCTCCTGAACTCTACAAAGTGCAGTGTGCAGAAGGGCCATGATACATTGTTTTTTATTCCATCTGGGTGGATTTCATAAATCCTTTAGTAAAGGACTTCTTTCTGTAGAAACAATGATTTAGGAATACATTGCGGGAGTAAATTGTACAGAAAATACTAGAATGGTTCAATTTGTTTTACCAAATTAGTTACAATTATTGGTGACTTATGATCACTGTAAAAAAGAGTTTGTAAACTATTATTATATATATATATATATATATATTGTTTTTAGGATGGAGAAAACAATAGTTTTATTTATTGGCTTTGCCTTCCTAAGATTAATGTCCTCTGCCACATATGAATCATGTATTAAATAGAATTTTAATGTGCTTTCAGTATTATAAAGAGGCAGGTCCCTAGTCAGGACTAAACTCAAATAACATATGTATCTGAAAATGTCTATGAATTATATTTAATTTTGTGAGAGTTTTTTTTATATAAGTGTAGCTCTCATCTCTCACCAGAGAAGATCACTTTGGCAATAGAAAGAGACCATTGTAGAGATCCATAAGTGATCAAAAATGCAGATAAGAACCAACCAAATGAGAACAGGTAGAACTGATACTTCTAAAACCACATATTTTAACATATTCTTATGGTATTCCATGGTATAGAAAAAAATCAGCATAGGACAGGAAGTTTTATTAGCACAGACACAAGAAGCATTTTAATGATCATTACCTTAACTTTGTTAACTAACCTAACATTCTCTTGTTTATTATGTAAAATTCTCAAAATCTATCCAAATTTTCTGATATTTCCAACACTGTAAATAATAAATTTATGGAATTGTGACTTTCTTTTTACCTTGGGTAAAATTATTCATGCAATGTCTTCCACAACAGAATCTATCATTCAAGTCAACTAAATTCCATCTTCATCAACCTTGGTCATCCATCTTTGGCTCAAAAATAAAATATTTTATACTTTCCTTTGTTCTTACACTAATAGTTCTTTCCTTGATAAAAGTTAAATGCAAATAATAAAATGCATGCAATAATGAAAATATTCTGAACAGGGAAAAAGAAACAAAGTTTAATTTTTTTTAATCCAGGACATAAGATCAATATATGTCAAATACTATCCATTATTTAAATATTGGAAAGGACATAATGAATAAGGTCTATTAAACCAAAGTATTATTGTTCTGTTTATCCATGGTATACTTTGCAACAAGGTCAACAAATCAATTATCCATGGTACAAAACTGAGAGAATGCAAATAGTTTATACCAATAAGGACTTGCTTCTGAAAATCTACTCCTCATAGTAGATATTTGCCTGAAATGTCAATGTGGGTTATGTGGGCTGGAAAAAAAAAACTAGAAAACTCTAGAATGACGCTGCAACAGGGATCCATTAAATAAATTTCATGAGGCAGTTATTTATTTCTTCCTTAGAATGATTTGAGAAGCAAGATACTGTTTGTTTCCATATCTCCTGCATAAAGATAAGTTCTCAGTCCCTATTGCAATCATTTATAAAGTATTCAAATCCAAAATATGTGAATAATTGGTGAAATCCAAATTTTGTACAACTGGCTTAGCAATTTTGGAAAAAGCTTTTCCTTTAAACTTTAAGATTAAAATTTGTGACCTAGACATATAATGACATTCAGTAGATTGTAATGAAAAACTGTTGTCCTTTTTCACAATGAATACAATGATTGTTTCAGAGATAAGCAATCTATAGCAAGAAGATGAAGTTATAATAAATTTAGAAGATGTTTAATAAGTAAGGGTTCAAGACATTTGTTGATAATAGCTATCCAATAGTCAAAGTGAATATAGCCATCATATTAAATGGATAAAAGACAAATTTTGCTTTCAAAGTTTAGAAACTGATACTTAAATTATATAGAATAAAATGCCATATAAAATATTTTATAACTTTTTTTGGTCTTTTTGAGACAGTGTCTCCCTGTAGCCCCAGCTGGCCTGGAACTCGCTCTGTAGACCAGGCTGGTCTTGTACTCACAGAGATCTGCATACCTCTGTTTCCCAAGTGCTAGGATTAAAGGCGTGCATGACCATATTTTTGTATCTTAAAGAAGATTAAAGCACTAAAAATATATCTATATTAAGTCATGAAGATGCAATGGTGTAGCTCTGCAAGGATTCATTGTTTTGTTTGTATTGGTGAGGAACGGATAATGTATTGCATTGTGATGCATTGTAACAATGAATACAAGATGCAAATATGAATACTATATACAGAAAATAAGACAAGGCAATCAACCTAAGGGTAAATTGGAGATCAGAAACACTTTGTAATATTGTGGTGGTTTGAATGAGTGTGCCCCCCAGTTGGTGGCACTGTTTTTGGAGGTCTTAGAAGGTGTGGCTGTGCTGGAGGAAGTGCTTTGTTGGGGGCAGGCTTAGTGAGGTTTAACAAGCCTCGTGGTCTACAGCTGCTCTCTCTCTGCTTCCTGTGCTCTTTGCAAGATGTGACCCTCGGCTTCCTGCTCCAGATCCAGCTGCAATGCCTCCCACCACAATGGACTCTAATTCCCTGGAACCATCAATCGTAAGCTCAAATAAACTCTTCCTTTTATAAGTTTCTTGGTCATGGTGCTTTATCACAGCAACAGAAAAGTGACTAATACAGTAATATGGTACCAGAGAGTGGGCTGTTGGCTGTGAAGAACCTGACCACGTGGATGCTTGGAGAAATGTGGAAGACTTTGGAACTTTGGGCTAGACAGGCTGTTGACTACTGTAAGCAGAGCTTAAAGGGCCATTCTAGTGGAGGTCTGGAAGAAAGCATTGCTGCAAAAGATGTGGTTCCAGAGGAGGATAAAGACTTAGGCAGCAACTGGGATATTTTGATAAAGAGTCTGGCAGCAGTTTGCCCAAAGCCCAAATGCTTGCCTGATGCTAAGTTGAAAAGCAGTGGACAGATGTCTTTGGCAGAGGATATTTCAAGACAGCCTAGTGTGGAAATGATGGCGTGGCTGTTAATGGTGAATATCGTGCAGATGTATAGTGAAAAAGAGCAAATGGGGCAGAAGGAAATGCAGAATGTACAGTTTGGATCTGAAAACTGCACTGGGAAGATTAAAGGTGTGGCCAAGGCATGTGAAGGAGAGGCTCCCTTTCATAAGGAGACTAAAGTGATTAAGGAGAGACCTGGAGATTTACAAGTAAACAAAAGAATCAGTACCTTCAGGGCAAGACCACACCCAGATAATCCTCCAACAAGTCCTGGGCAGAGAAAAATTACAAATGTGGTTAAAGTAGGAGAGATTCCATCCTGAACTTGCAGCCAGATTTGGCAGTTTCATTCATGTGGTGCTGGATTTAGAGGCATGAAGTTTGCAAGAGTGAAGGGGTAATCAGTTATTCCTCCATGGTTTCAGAGAGCTGCCAAGGTCAGGCAGAGCGCAGCAGGGGTGTCTCTGCATAAAGTAGGTCCTGATAGGCCATTGCATGAAGCTGTGAATGTGAAGTCTGGTTGGCAGCGGAGACCCCAAGAAGACATTCAAGATGCCAGACCTGTGAGATATTTGCCAAGGAGAGCTGCATACAGGGAGTGGTACCAGCCTAAGAAAGAGATGTATGTTGCAAGCAAAGCTGGAAGAGCTGAGCCATCTAATTTCTTTGGAAGTCAAGTCCCAGAAGTTGCACATGGAGCTACTGGACTTGGAGTTTGCCCTGCTAGTTTTCGGTCTTGTTTTGGTCCAGTATTTCCTCACTATGCCTCTATTCCTCCCTTTTGGAATGGGAATGTGTATTCAGTTCCACTGTACATTGGGAGTTTGTAATTTGCCTTTTAATTTTACAGGAGCTTACAATTTGGGAGATTGGCCTGAGTCTCAGAGGAGACTTTGGACTGTGGACTTTTGAATGGCATTGAGACTGGTAAAGACTGTGGGGACTTTTAAGGTTGGACTAAATGCATTTTATATGGTCAGGAGCCTATGGGGGCCAGGGAGTGGAATGTGGTTGTTTGAATGAGTGTCCCCCATAGGCTTTAAGTATTCAGACATTTGTCTCCCGTTGGTGGCATTGTTTTTGGAGGTCTTAGAAGGTGTGGCCATGCTGGAGGAAGTGCTTTGTTGGGGGCAGGCTTAGTGAGTTTTAACAAGCCTCATGGTCTACAGTTGCTCTCTCTCTGCTTCCTGTGCTCTTTGCAAGATGTGACCCTCGGCCTCCTGCTCCAGATCCAGCCGCATGCCTTCCACCACAATGGACTCTAATTCCCTGGAACCATCAATCGTAAGCTCAAATACACTCTTCCTTTTATAAGTTCCTTGGTCATGGTGCTTTATCACAGCAACGGAAAATTGACTAATACAACTATATTCCACTTTTTTTTTAATTTTCAAATTCCTCACCTTGGAAGAGGCCCAAGGGTGAGAATAACAGGGAGAGAGGTGACACAAGCTGCCCTGTGCCTGCCACTGCCCTTGCCATTGCTTTGCAGCAAAGCACAGGCTTTTCCAAAGGAGTGGCTTTTTACTTTCATCCTAACTTGCTTGCTTCTTCTACTATATTGCCCAGTCTGAATTATTATTATTTTTCTTTGGTCTTTTTGAGACAGGGTCCCCCTGTAGCCCCAACTGTCCTGGAACTCACTCTGTAGACCAGGCTGGCCTTGAACTCACAGAGATCTACCTGCCTCTGCCTCCTGAGTGTTGGGATATAAAGTGTGCACCACCATGCCCAGTTAAATCTTTTGTTCTTGGAACCAAAAGCTGGAACCAAAGCTGTTGGTGTACATTCCGGAGGAAATTAGTAACATTTTTCCATAATTTCATGGGCCTCAGATGAAACTTCAACTTTGAACTTTAAAACAGCATTTAAAGTACTAAAGCAACAGGGGCATTTGAAGTTTGTTTGATTGGATTTTACAGTATGTGTTGACCCTGGTGCAATGGGCACAATTGCTCAGAGGTTGAGGCTTAAAAGTGGTATAGTTAGGTGCCAAATTAGCAAGAATAGGATGTGTGATAGTTAATCTTGATTCTCAACTTGATAAGATTTATGATACCATGGAAACCAATATCTGACCACATCAGTGAAGGATTATCAAAATTATGTTAGTTGAGTTGGAAGACACACTCTAATATTTGACAGCATCATTCTGTAGGATGGTTGCGTGGACTGAATAAACAGGAGAAAACAAGCTTAAAGTAAGTACTCCTTGATCTCTGCTTCCTGAATCCTGGCTCAAGGTGACCAGCTGAGTCCTGTGTTTGCTTTAATGCCTTCATCCCATAACAGACTGCTCTTGCAGAGGATCCAGGTTCGATCCTAGCACCCACATGGCAGCTGAGAACCGTCTGTAACTCCAATTCCAGGAGAACTCCAGTTCCAGGAGAATCTGAGACCCTCTTCTGACCTTAGCTGTATTGCACGACACGGGTGCACAAACCTACATGCAGACAGTACATTCATACACATACAGAAATAAATAAAATTTAAAAAAGAATATTGACTTAGAATGTAAATGTAATTTTCTACCACATCTAAAAGAAAATTAAACAGTCAATTATCAATGGAAAGAAACTGCCACATATGAAAATACAATTATTAAACAAGGAGAAAGAAACATGGATGCAAACATTAAAAACATCTAAATGTTTTGAAGAGATAGGTAGAGAAATAAAATATTAAAGAGCAATGTGCATAAATAAAATGTATCTTTTAAAATAGTCTTCTCTTCATTCTTAAACACTGCAGTTTTTTTCTGACGATTTCATAGTTTAAGATTGATTTTATTTTGTTTTCACTGAATGTCCATTAAAAGTTAAATTCATCAAGAATGATCTTTCCACTAAGCCAGCCTAGGTTCTATAAAATAAATTGGCAGTGTACCCCATATTTGCACTCTAGAAACATGCAACCATGGGCCATAATGAAAAGTGCTTTTATGTTTTGGTCACCTTTGAAATCTTCAATATATAGCTTATAAATCTGTAGCAATAAACAAGCAAGCATTGGAACATTAGAATTATTGCTTGAAATGTAATATCAATTTATTTCATTCATAAACATGTGCACATAAATACAGAAAGAAAAAAAGGTCAATTACTAATTCTTTAGCATTACATGAAAACAAAATTCAGTAAAAAGGTGCTCTTAAAAGCTTCATCTTAGCAATTCCTTTTAAAATAGATAGATATCCAATGATAATTGAAATAATTCAGTAGAAGCACAGACTATAACACAGGCTGAAATTTTCACTAGTAATTTTTTTAATCTGATGAAATATTTGATGCATTTCACTTAAAATTTATTAAAATGGATATTAGAGACAGGTAGTGGTCAAAATTTCCTTTCAGTTTGTTAGAAAGATAAATTCAGATTAAATAAAAAATTGTTTCTATACTGCTTTAGACTGTAAAATGCCATATAAACAATACTATTTAAATGTGTTTTGAGTGATTCTTTTATTCTTCCATGTAAGATTGAAACAAAATAACATTTAATTTTGACCTCAGGCTAAATCTTTCTGTTTTAATTACAAGTGGTTAATTAATCAGTATGTTTAAATGTTAGGTGACATTTTTACTGATATCAAAGTCCCCATCAGCATACCAAGTTTATTTGTCTCTCTCATTTACGTGTATGAACTTTAATCCTCTTTCAGCTTCAGATCCTGTACCTTAAGCAATTTTTCTAGTACACCTAATAACATCATAGCAATGATTATTCTATCTTCAGTGAATTTTACTTAGGAGAATCAGAGGAGAATTTGTCAATATTTTCAGCTTTCTAGGTCAATTCTTGGATACTGCACAGCCTGCCAATGTTACTATATAATACTTTGAATTATATATTAGAGTGTCTAAGGGGTACCTGAATCAGAACTTGACTGACTAATTTATAATATTTTCTAGAAGTTATTATTGACTCTCCAGATTCAAGCTTTCTGGGACAATTTCTGTTCTATTGGACTGAGTGGAGTAGTAAGCTAGCACAAGCACAGGTAAATTAGAAACTTACTAAGTGATATAGACACATCCTGTATACTTAGGAAGATTTCATCATGATTGAAATAAAACTGATAAATTACAGAATTTGTGGAAACCTTTTTAAATGATGTATCATTTATTTAGTTATGACTTAAAAGTCCAGATCACAAAAAATCAAACATAATTAATTTGGGTTTTACTCTCATAGTTTCAGAATTAAATGATCAGAACGCAGAGAGGCTGGTGAGCCCTTGTAAGGAAGCCAGAGTTTGTAATCCCAGAAGTCATAAATATAGTGATGGTTTCTGCTAGAAAATGAAGCCCCTAAGAGGTGACCGAGTTAAGCAGAGCAGGAGACAGTGGAAACTGTGGCAGACTTACGGATATTACCCATAATAAAACAACCTAATTTGGAGGAAAACACCTCTTATTTTTATGTTGAAGAATACGTTTTACTGTAGGAAGCTTTTCTTTTTATGCAGAACAGGGACCACTCGGCCTTGCTAAGGGGGATGGGGACACAGCGCCCGCTTTGCGGACACTGTGGGGAGCTGGCCTTTTGGCACAGAGACCAGCTGGCTACTTCCCGTTGCCCAGCCTAAGTAGTAATTCCAACGTAAGCTCTTAGCCTGGACCCACGAGACACATGTTCCACTCTTGGCCATGACTTCTCACCTGCCCAGGCCCTGGACATGAATTTCAGCCTGATGGCTGTTCGCCACCCTTCACCCAATACTCACTCACAACACCAGCTACCCAGATTGGTGGTCCAACCCACTGGCCACCTGAACAAAATGCAGGCCTACCTTAGCCTGTATGCATGCAAAAATTAATAAATAACGGCCGGGAATTCCGTGATGATGTTATTATAAAATTCAAATTTACTCCTTGCCACAGCTTGCTTTTATAAATCAAATGACATCAGTTCCCAGAACCAATCATAAGCCCCTCAACTCTGCACCACTGCACACCTTGCCCCACCCAGCATTATGCACTTAGGCCATGCTGCTTGCTCCTCCTTGGGGTGGGGCCAGACCCTCAGCCACACGGTGCCCTGAGGCATGCTAATTGGAAAGCTAGCCCACAATTCAAGCTGGATTTCCCTACATTTTAACAAGTGAAATATATGGTTTGGTTTTAAAAAGTATTTTATTTATTATTCTTATTTTATGTGCATGTGCATATTGTCTGTATGTATCCCTGTGGAGGTTAGAAGGTGTCAGATACCCTGGAAGTGGAAATAGAGATGGTTGTTAGCTGCCATGTGTGTGCTGCTGGGATTCAAACACATTTCCTCTGCAAGAGTAACCACTGCTGTTAGCTACTAGTCCGCCCATTCAAACTATACTTGCTTTATAATGCTAAATATTCCTGATTTTTTTCATCCAATATCTGAGTTATATGTGATAAATTATACCTTGAAATATTTATACTGACTTCAAGATTACAACACTGATTTTTACTTCCTATCTACATACATAAAGTCTAATAATGCTATAACTACATTTGAATTGTTCGTTAAAATGAATTCATTATCAGAAGAATGTAAGGCAAAAGATTAGAGGAAATTGATCCTGTGGTTGGAGGATGGAGGAGCATGAGTGCATACATGTCCTGTTTCCCCTTCTGAGTGCATACATGTCCTGATTCCCCTTCTGAGTCTGTTCAATGTTTTTCAAAGCAGAAAGTTAGTTTTGGGGGGAAGAACTCTACTGCTTCAGTCAGTTCCCTGTCCCAGTTATTCTGTTCTTGGTGTTCCCCACAATCCATTTTGTTTCAACACATGCATTTATGTATGTCACACAGGTACTAAAATCATGTCATGTGAAAATAAACTGTATGTTATTTCCAAATCATATTTCAGGGTTCACGTTTTTCCCTTTTAATTTTATATTGCTCTAAAATATGCAAACATATCCTCCAAACTTTGTACCACAATTGTAAATTCTGAAAATAGGTAGTAGGTTAATTCTAGAGCCCACTAAGGGATTCACAATTAAATAAAGAGAAATATAACAGGGCCGGAGAGATGGCCTAGTGGTTAAAAGCACCGACTGCTCTTGCAGAGGACCCGGGTTCGATCCCTAGCACCCACATGGTGGCTGAGAACCATCTGTAACTCCAATTCCAGGAGAACTCCAGTTCCAGGGGAATCTGAGAGCCTCTTCTGACCTCCGCGGCATTGCACGACACGGGTGCACAGACCTACATGCAGACAGTATGCTCATACACATACAAAAATAAATAAAAAAATTTTTAAAAAGAGAAATATAACAATGTTATTCATTATGCTTTACTTGAGGCTAGTTTCCACAAATGAGGGATACCATTTATCATTTGTTTTTTCTGGGACTGTGTTACCTCATTTAGCATAATATCTTCTCGTTCCATCCATTTAACTGCAAAGTTCATGATGTCATCTTTCATTACCTCTGCATAGAACTCCATTGTGTAGATGTACCACATTTTCTTCATCCACTCATCTGTGGGAGGGGTCAGTTGGGTTGGTCCCAACTCGGCTATTGTGAAGAGAACTGCAATAAACATGTCTGTGGATGTATCTCTGCGGTAGGATAAGTCTTATGGGTATATACCCAGGAGTGGTAGGATTGGTTCAGTCTACTCCTGGAAAGCTCATTTTGAGTTTTTTTAAGTGTTCTCCACGTTGCTTTCCATAGTGGTTTTATGAGTTTACATCTCTACCAGCAGTGGATGAGTGTTGTTCCCCTTTCCCCACAACCTGTCCAGCATTGTCTTTTGTTTTCCTGATCCTAGGCAGTCTTATGGATGTGAGATGATATCTTAAAGTGGTTTGAATGTGCATTTCCTTAATTATTAAAGACGTGGAACACTTTTTAAGATGTTTCTCAGCCATTTTTACTTCCTCACTTGCGAAGTCTCTGTTCAGTTCTTCACTCTATCTCTTCAGTGGGTCATGTGTTTTCTTAGGTTTTTGTTTCTTGAGAACTTTGTATATTCTGGAACTCAATGCTCTGTCAGATGGATGATCAGAGAAGGTTTCCTCCCACTCTGTGGGTTTTCTCTTCACTTCACTGATTGTTTCTTTCAAAAGCTTTTGATTTTAATGAGGTCCAACTTATCAATTGTCAACCTTATTTCTTGCATGGCTGCTTTATGATTTAAGAAAAAGTATTTTCCTATACCTACATCTTGTAGGTTGCTGCCAACATTTTCTTCATCACTTTCAGAGTTTCAGATTTCACATTGAGGTTTTTGATCCATTTGGAGTTTATTTTTTGTACAGTGGGTTAGGTAGGGATTTAATTTTATTCTTGTAAAGGGGTGATCCTGTTTTGAGAACACCATTTGCTGAAGATGCTGTCTTTCATGCATTATGTCTTTTTGGCCCCTTTGTCAAATATGAGATGGCTGAAATTGTTGTATGTGTTCAAGTTTGGATTTTCAATTTTGTTCCATTTGTCTACAGGTCTGGTTTTTTTGTCAGTACCAGGCTATTTTATGACTATAGCTCTGTAATATATTTTGATATCTGTATAGTGATCCCCCCTGTATTGCTCTTCTCACTCAGGTTTTCTTTGGATATTAGGGGTCTTTGTTTTTTATATGAATTTAAGGATTTCTTTTTCCATGTCTGTGAAGAAACTCTTGGGGATTTAATTGGGATTACATTGAATCTGTATATTAATTTGGGTAGAATGGACATTTTTACTATATTAATTTTTCCAATCCATGAGCATGGGAGATCTTTCCATATTCTGATGTCCTCTTCCATCTCCTTCACCAGGGGTTTAAGTTATTTTTTGGTAGAGATCTTTAGTGTCTTTGGTTAAGTTGGTGTCTTTGGTTAAGTTTAGTGTCTTTGGTTAAGTTATTTTTTGGTAGAGATCTTTAGTGTCTTTGGTTAAGTTGGAGGCTATTGTGACTGGGATGGTCTCCTTATATTCCTTCTTCTGTTGCTTGTTGTTGGTGTAAAGAAAGGCTACTGATTTTTCTAGGTTAATTTTGTATCCCACAATTTTACTGAAAGTCTCTATAGTATCTAGAAGTTTTCTGGTGGAGTTTTTAGGATCCTTCAGATAAACTATCGTGTCATCTCCAAAAAGGGATAGTTTGACTTCCTCTTTTCCAGTTAGTACTCCTTTAAGTTCCCTTTCTTGCCTTATTGCCGCATCAAGCATTTCCAGCACTATATTGAAGAGGAATGATGATAGAGGACAGCCTTTCTGTGTCCCTGCCTTTAAGGGGAGTGCTTCTGACTTCTCTCCATTTAGGATGATGTTGGCTGTGGATTTGTTGTATATGGCTTTGATTATGTTGAGGAATGTTCCTTCTAGTCTAATTCCCTCTAGAACTTTAAATATGAGGGATGCTGGATTTTGTCAAAGGATTTTTCTTCATCAATTGAGATAATTGTGTGGTTTTTGTCTTGCAGTACATTTATGTGTTTTATGATATTTATAGATTTACATGTTGAACCATCCCTGCATCTCTGCTATGAATCCAACTTGGTCATGATGGATGATTTTTTTTATGTGTGTCTGTATGTGGTTTCAAGTATTTTAATCAGTATTTTTGTGTCTATGTTCATTAATGAGATGGGCCTATAGTTTTCTTTTTTTGATTGTATCCTTGCCTGGTTTGGAAATTAGGGTAATGCTGGCTTCACAGAAGTAATTTGGGATGTTTCCCTCTGTATCCTTTTGAACAGTTTGAGTAGTAATGGCTGTAAGTCCTCTTTAAATGTTTTATAGAATTCTACCAGGAAACCATCTGGGCCTGGGGTTTTTGGTTGGGAGTATTTTTTATTTTATTACATTTTCAATTTCCTCAAATATTATGTGTCTGTTTAAGCTGTCAATCTCTTCGTGGTTAAGTTTGGTGAATTTCAGGATTTAAGATATTCATCCATGTCACTTAGGTTTTCAAATTTAGTATAGTATAGGTTTTTGAAGTATTCCTGCATGATTGTCTGGATCTTTTTGTTGTCCATTGTGATGTTTCCCTTTTCATCACAAATTATACTGATTTGGAGTTGCTCTTTTTGTTTATTGTTTATTTGTTTGTTTTCTTTCGGTTAACTGGGCTAGAGGTCTATCTTGTTTATCCTTTCAAAGAACCAACTTTTGGAATCATTAATCCCTTGTATTGTTTTCTTTGTTTCTATTTCATTGATTTCTGCTCTGATTTTTGTTATGACTTCCTGTCTGTTGGATTTAGAGTTCATTTGTTGTTGTTTCTCAAATGTTTTTAGCTGCACTGTTAGATTGTGTTCTTTCTGATTTTGTTTTAAATGTGGGCACTTAGGGCTATAAATTTCCCTCTTAGGACTGCTTTTAAAGTATCCCATAGGTTTTTTTGTGCAGTGTTGTCATTTTCATTTACTTCCAGGAATGCTTTTATTTCTTTCTTTATTTCTTCCTTGACCCTTTCATTATTCAGGAGTGTGCTGTTTAGTATCCATGTGTTCTTGTAGATAGTAGTGCTTATCCTGGTGTTGATAGTGAGCTTTATGGCACTACGGTCTGACAGAATGCATGAAATTATTTCAACCCCTTTGTATTTGTTGAGTTTTTTTTCTGTGTCCCAGCATGTGGTTGATTTTGGAGAATGTTCCATGGGGTGCTTAGTAGAAAGTATATTCTCATGGGTTGGGGTGGAATATTCAGTAGATGTCTGTGAGGTCCATTTGGACTAATGTATTGTTCAGTTCAGATGTATCTCTCTTTATTCTTTGTCCATTTGATCTATCCAAAGAGCTCAGTGGGGTATTGAAGTTCCCCACTATTAGCGTGCTGGGATTAATCTGTACCTTAAGGTCCTGAAGGATTGTGCTTATACAGTTTGGTGCACCAGGGTTTGACACATATGTATTTATGCTTGTGAAATCTTCATGATTAATTTTTCCTTTTATAAGGATGTAATGGCCCTCTTTGTCTTTTCTGATTAGTTTGATTTTGAGGTCTACTTTCTGATATTAGAATGTCAAGTCCTGCTTGCTTTTTGGTACTATTTGCTTGTAATATATTTTTCCATCCTTGGCGGAGCCATTCGTGAAAGGTTCACTGCTTGACAAGGTTCCAGAGACCTGGTTGGTCTGGTTGAAGTCTGCTCTCCAGCTGACCTGGGTTTTTAATAATTCTCCTTATCATATTAATTCTTTTTTTTAATAGTCGATTCTCTTTTTTTATTTATTTCTGTATGTGTATGAATGTATTGTCTGCATGCAGGTTTGTACACCCGTGTTGTGCAATGCCGCAGAGGTCAGAAGAGGGTGTCAGATTCCCCTGGAACTGGAGTTCTCCTGGAACTGGAGTTTCAGACAGTTCTCGGCCGCCATGTGGGTGCTGGTGATGGAACCCACGTCCTCTGTAAGAGCGGTCGGCGCTCTTAACTGCTAGGCCATCTCTCCAGCCCCGATATTAATTCTTATTTTTCTCACCTGCTTGACTTTCAGCTTTCTAGCAGTTAAGGTACCTGTTTCTGCCTCAAGGAATGGAACTGACACTTTTACCTTTTCTAGAAATGAGTAATGGTGCTGTGTACACAACTTAAAAGTATAATAGAGTAACAATTAAGACCTCTACAGAAACTGTGTCATGCACAGATTGCTCAAGTAAAGAAAAGAATTTTGATTTCATGGTCAAGTTTAAACTAAAAAGAGGATTGTAGGGCAAAGTGAAAATAAGTCCAGTAAAACAGTGGATTCTAGATCACCTTAGCAGAAAGTGTTAAAAACAGAAACTGAGGCAAACAGAAACTGAGGAAAACAATGACCAGAATAAAAACAAGAAATGAATCAAATCTACACCAGCCACAAAATGACTTACAACTTGAGCAAACAAGGAACTAAAGTGAGAAAAATAAAGTTTTCTATTGCTAAAGATTTAAAGCTCATTTTTTACACTGTCCAGCACCTATGTAACCACAAGGCATAAAGAATGGGGTCCTTAGAATTCAAAGTTAATATTAACTTTGCTTTGGTGCAAAACTTTTAAATTATTTAGATGAATGGCTATACTATTATTGTTTCACTTTCTTGACATCTCAACTAAATGATTGTACCATTATTCATTGCTTTATTATTTTTGATGTTAAGAATAATTTCAGGTGTGAATTTTCTAAACATTTACAGGGAAGTTTGGTTATTTTTTTCATCATTAGCTTAGACTTGCATAACATGTATTAGTTTTAGGGCATATAAAAATAAACTTTGGGACCTGAGGAGCAGAGAAGAAAAGAGAGAAGAAAAGAATTCAGCAGAGTGGAAAACCTGAAAGGCCTTCTGCACAGGATCAGAGAAGGCAAAAGCTCTCTGATCTTTAGGTCAGGAATTCGGCAGAGTGACAAATTGGCAAGGCCATCTGCAAAGGATCAGAGAAGGCAAATGCTTTCTGATCCTTAGGTCGGGAATTCGGCAGAGTGAAGAACCCAAGAGGTCCTCTGCACAGGAGCAGGGAAGATAGATGCTACTCTGGTCATAAAAAAGAGATTCTTGTGTCTTATTTGATTAATTTCTTCACCGTCTTTGTGACCACCCACTTCAGGAACTGAACCTTCTGGAGCTGGAATCTGGCACATCCTTTCACTTTAAGTTGGTGTCTGTCCTTGATTGTGAGATGGGTTTCTTGTAGACAGCATATAGATGGATTCTGTTTCCTAATCCATTTTCCCAGTCTATGTTGTTTGATTGGGGAATTTAGACCATTAATATAAAATGCTATTATTAAGAGATGTTTATTTCTCCCTTTCACTTTATTTTCTGTTTGCATTCTTGGTTTAGGTTTGTATTTTCACCATTATACTTTTATTAATTTCTCTAGCTGCTTGGGGATAGGTGGTCCTTTCTTCTGTCCTTTGAAATGCTTCCAGTAATTTCTGAAAGGTTGGTCTTTTTGGATATATATTCTTTCATCTTGTTAAGATTTTTCTTTCTCTTTCAAATATAATTGACATAATTTCAAATATAATTGATATAATTGACATTTTTGCTAAGTATAGTAATCTGGGTTGGCATCTATTAGTACTGGGAATACATTAGTCCATGTTCTTCTGGCTTTCATAGTTTGCACTGAGAAGTCAGCTGTAATTCTGATTGGTTTCCCTTTATATGTAACTTGCTGTTTTTCTCTTGAGGCTTTCAGTATCTTCTCTTTGTTTTAGGCATCTAGTGTTTTAAGTATGATATGGTGTGGGGAATTTCTTTTCTGATTTTCTCTATTTGGAGTTCTATACATTTCTTATAGTTGTATGGGTTTGTTCCTTTTCAGCTTAGGGAGATTTTCTTCTATCACTCTGCTGAAGATCTGATCAATACTATTCTCTTGGGATTCTTCTCCTTCCTCTATCCCTATGATGTAGAGGTTTGAACTTTTCATAGTGTCCCAAATTTCCTGACTGTTCCACTCATTTTTTTTCATAATCTTTGTTTGAACTTTCTAGTTTTTCCTTACTATCTTCCAGGTATGATATTTTACTTTTTGCTTCATCCAGTCTGCTTCTGAGGCTTTCTCCCATCTTCACCCATTCATTGAATGTGTTTTCAATTTCCTTTTCATTTCATCCTATGATTTTTTTAGTATTTCCACTTCCTTTTGGAAGTTGTCATTCTCTTCTTGTAGCTGCTGCTTTTGCTGGTCTGTTTCCCTTTCGTTTCAGCATGAGATCTTTTCAGTGTTTCTATTTCCTTCTGGAGTTTGTTATTCTTTCCCTCCAGTTCCTTCCTGAGGTCTTCATTCTCTCCCTTTAGTTCTCTGGTTTCTTCTTTATATTCATTGATTTCTTTGATTTTGTCTATGATTGTTCTTCTAAGATCCAAGTCCTGGGTTCCTTCCAGTTTGATCTTGTAGGGATCTCCTATAGGACTGGTAGCATCTGGTGGACATTTATTATATGCTTTTTGCATGTTGATTTTTTCTTTGCATTTTTGGCATGCGGATTTGTTTATATTCTGGTGAAAATCTCAAATCTTTCTTTGCTGTGTTGAAAGATTAATTTGCTTGTTTCCTACAGATATGTTCATTGACTTCTCCTTGGTTTACAGAGGGCTCGTTGTTTTAGGTTTCCAGTTTTCACTTTTGGTTATATATTGGCAGGTTCAGCTGACTCTTCCCTTTCTGGTCTCGGGTTCTCCAGAAGTCCTGAGGTAACAATCAAATTGGTTACCTGCTGAGCATGCACCTGTTTTGTGCTGGGGTGTTGTTACAGCTGTTCTCAATGGGATACATTCAGTGTAGCTCAAGAGGGTTGGGTTTGCTGGTGGCCTCTGAACCTGGTGGGTATTCATATGGATGAGTGATTCCACCATGCTGCTGTGCATGCTGGGCCAGGAATGGCTGGTTGACAGGCAACAGTCCATTCCCAGGGCAGTGATAACCCCCCCCCCCCCCAATTTGCTCTCACCTATTCCCCAGGTGACATGCTGCCTCCTCTCTCTGGACCTGGATGTCAGGCTGGCTGGATGACTCCACCCCACCACTGGGTAGGTTGGGCCAGGTGTGGCTTGCTGGCAGGCAACAGGCTGTGCCCAGAGGAGTGATGACTCTGCCTGGTGCTGTGTTCACCTATTCCCCAGGTGTAGAGCCACCTCCTTTCTCTGGGCCTGGTGCATGTCCAGCTGGCTCAGGGACTCCCCCCCACCCCACGCTGTGCATGCTGAATCAGGTGTGGCTGGTTGGAAGGCAACAGGCTATGCCCAGAGGAGTGAGGAGCCCACTTGGTGTTGTGCTCACCTATTCTCCAGGCACCGTTCTGCTTCCTCTCTCTAAACCTGGTGGGTGTCTGGCTGGCTGGGTGACACTGCCCCACTGCTGTGCACTCTGGGCCAGGTGTGGCTGGCTGGCAAGCAATATGCCTTGCCCAGTGGAGGGATGGGCCCTCCTGCTGCTGTGCTTACCTAGTCCCCAGGTTCTGAGCTGCCTCCTCTCTCTACAATAAAAATTTTAAAGAAACTGTCTTTGTTCTGTTCTTGGTAATAGAGAGGGCCCTTCTTTTTTTTTAAAATTTTTTTTTATTAATTTTATTTATTTCTGTATGTGTATGAATGTACTGTCTGCATGCAAGTTTGTGCACCCGTGTCGTGCAATGCCGCGGAGGTCAGAAGAGGGTCTCGGATTCCCCTGGAGCTGGAGTTCTCCTGGAATTGGAGTTTCAGACGGTTCTCGGCCGCCATGTGGGTGCTGGGGATCGAACCCGGGTCCTCTGCAAGAGCGGTCGGCGCTCTTAACCGCTAGGCCATCTCTCCAGCCCCGAGAGGGCCCTTCTATATAGCCATGGCTGGCCTTCAGTTCAGAGAGATCCACCTCCCTCTGGGCTCTGAGACCTGAGATTAAAAATATGAGTCACCACATCTGGCTCCTATAATGTGGAGTATTTAAACTGAGGGAGGGGCAAGGGGAACTACATAGGCTGAGAGAGAAAAAGAAAGAAGGATAAATAATAATTGGGTGGTATGAAAAGCCAAAGGGAAATGTAGTATGCAATAATCCTAGGGAAAAATACACATGTAATATAACAGTGAATATATGTGTATAGATGAAAATTTTGTAACAAAAATCACAATATTAACCATGGAAAACATGCTTTCAATTTGTTGCTTAGGATAGTCTCAGAGACTTTGTTGTTTAGGATAGTCTCAGAGACTTCTCAAATAATAGAGACTATTCTCACTGCCATTGATTACCTCTAAGAATTTGAAATAACAACTGTATTGCTGATGAGAAAACATACTTTGAATATAAGACTTTTCCATATTATGTAACAAGATCTACATAGTAGCAAAACCAGTTGACATGCCAAGGTGGAAGATGGAATTTTCATGGGGTCCTACCTCATAATGAAGAAGTAAGACATCAAAGGATGATACGGGATGGAAAATCAATTATTTGCAGAACCAGAGCCCATGCTGCTCATCAAATATAAAGAGGCAACCCTAAACACACCAATAAATACATAGAAGCATATATGGCTCGGCTTCTCCAGCTTTGTTGCATGCAATATATATCTATCCCCTGGGCTGTTACCACTCCATTTATGCAGTTATCCTTGTTGGATATTTCATGGTTCTAGCATCTTCAAAGTTTTGAGGTTTCTACTGCCAACCGGGCCCTACATTCCCAGCTTCACAAAATGGCTTGTTAAGGCTTCTTTGCCTTTCAGGGACTTAGTTGTTATTTTTTTGTTGTTGTTTTTTGGGTTTTTTTGCATATTTACAAAAGCTATTTTACTTTCTGATATATTTTCTTTGTATGACCAATTTTTGATACTTAAAATATAAGCTGTTTTGAATGTTTTTATTGAAGTTTTCTGTATTTCATACATCATTTCTCAATCAAATTTAGGTTAATTTCCTGTTGCATGTCCCCACCCCACCTGAGTTCATTCATTCTGCCATACATGTCTTGGATATTTTTCTGAGACTTTGGAAAGTTTTTCAAAGCAGAGGATATTGTTTTGGGAAGAAATTTAGTGCTTCAGTCAGTTCTTTGTCCCATTTATGTTGTTGTTGTTCCCTTCAATTTCTATTGCCTCAACATATATATATATATATATATATATATATATGTCAAAATTACAAAGTCTGACAATAAGTGGTAAGTTAATTCTAGAGCACCTTAAGTGATTCACATTATGAGAGCACAGTTGCTTTAAGATAAAGAGTAATATAACTTTGGCTTTGCTCAGTTTGCCTTACAAGTAGGTACTTGGTGCTGGCATCCACAAATGAGGGCTACCATTAATCATTTATTTTCCTGGTACTGTGTTACTTCACTTAGCATAATAGATTCTACTTCCATCCATTTACCTTCAAAGTTCATTATGTCATCTTTCTTTTCCGTTGAATAGAACTACATTTTGTAGATTTCTTTATCTACCGATCTGTTGAGGGGCACTTGGGTTAGTTCCAACTCTGCTATTGTGAAGAGAGCTGCAATAAACATGGCTGTGGATGTATCTCTGCAGTAGGATGAGTCTTGTGGATATATAACCAGGAGTGGTATGACTGGGTCAGGTGGTATGCTCATTTTGAGCCTTTTAAGGGTTCTTCACACTGCTTTCTATAGTGGTTATATGAGTTTACATTCCCACCAGCAGTGAATGAGTGTTCCCCTTATCCCACAACCTGTCCAGCATTTGGCATCATTTGTTTTCTTAATCCTAGCCAGTATTATCAGAGTGAGATGATATCTTAAAGTGGTTTTAATTTGCATTTCCTTAATTATTAAAAATGCCCCAGCAATCATTCTGAATTATCTCACTGTCTCTCTGAAACAGTGGAGGAAAGACATTTTCACTCTTTCAACCCCCATGCCCCTAAAGCCAGCACTCTGGGAATAACAGTGTCAAGTTTGCCTTCCATCCTGGGATGGACTCTTGCTTGCCTCATCCACACTAACAGCTTTGCCATACTGTAGCTTTTCTAGAAGTAGAAACATGCTGTGGCATTTTCTTTTCACAAATGAAAGGCTTAGCTGAGTTTGGTCTTGCCTTGAAGGAACTCTTTCCATTGTTCCAGAACAAATTTGTAGACCTCTCCTTAACTGCTCTAATCTCCTTATCAAAGACAGCCTCTACTTCAGCACAGGGTTTCACACCCACATTAATCTTCCTAGTGTTCTTTCCTGATCCAAGCTGTACATTCTGCATTTCTTTCCGCACTTGCTTTTTCACCACAATTTGTACATCATGCTGTCTTGAAATAGCCTCCACCAAAGAAATGAATCCATTACATTTCTACTTAGCCTCAACAAAGATTTGGGCTCTGGGTAGATGCACCCAAATGCTTTGCCAAAATATTCCAAATGCTATTTAACTCCTTATTTCCATCTGGAGCTATTTTTCTGAGCGGTTCTTTCTCCTACTAGAATGGCCTGTGAAGACCTGTATTCCATTCCTTTTCTAGTCCAAACTTCCAAAGTCTTCTTCAATTCTGCCAAAACCTACATGGTCAAGTTCTTTACAACAACAGCCAAATCTTAATTACCAATGTCAGTATTAGTTGTTTGTCTGTTTCTGTGATATGACAGCATGAACAAGGATACTTGTAGAAGGAGGAGTTTATTTGGCTTTCAATTCCAATGGGATTTGATTCTATAACAGCAGTGGAATCATGGTGAAAGAGCTGGCTGGGGAAATAGCCAAGTGTTCATGTCTTCCTTCCAGGCACAGGAAGAAGAATAAGACTGGAAATCTGGCAAGGCTTAAGAACTCTGAAACCTGCCCCTAGTGATTTGGTTCATACAGCAAGGGCATACCTCTTAAAATCTCCCAAAACAGTGTCACCAACTGAGGACAAATTTTCCAAATACTTGGATCCCATTGGGGACATTCTCATTCAAATCACTACACTGCTTAACCTATTATTTATTGCTTTGATATGATTTGGTTGAGATAGATCCCTTGAGATTTGAAGGAAAACCACTATTGAAAAGAAATATAGTAAGGACATTATAAGGAAAAACATATTTAAGAAAAAAAAAAACTTAAAATGAATACAAGTAAAATGTATCTATCTCAAATATTATTTTTGTCTATTAATTAAAGTAAATATGTTAAACACAAAATCTAATTTGTTGACTAAATGACTGTCCAAATTTAGTGTTATATATTTCTTGCATCATTTTCATATTATGAAATTATTTTTCTTAATTCATATTAACTTCTCTCTTTACCCAAAGCTGATTAATGCCATATGTTCATCTATCAGAAATGATATGAAAGGAGTGTCTTATAAGGTTTCTATGTAGACATGAAACTAAAATTCTGAATTCAGTAACAAAATAAATATATTGAAATTGTTTCTTCAAATCTACATTTACAGGAATGTATTTTTTCTTTCTTTAGAAATCTATGTTCAAATACTAACACTTAAGCATTATGTATCATTTAAATTGTAAACAATTAATCTAATGATAATCCAAACAGAAAGTGATGGTGACATTCATAATTGAGAATCTCTTGAAGAATTAACATTTTGGGTGCCATTAGAAAAATTTTATTTGTGTTTTTGAGTGAGAGCAGATTTCTAATGTACTATTTATGCAACAGACCTTAACCACTCCTTCTGGTTTCTTTCAGAATTTTTCATCAATGTTCACAGACCTCATTCTTCAAAATGCATATTATTTTCTGCAATAAATTAAGCAAGCCCTTTGGGAATATATAACAGGCTTTCATGTAGAAATGGTATGGGGAAACAATATTTAAAACTTACCAAGTGTAACTGATAAACTCTCTTCACTGCTATAAATTGTAATTATCTGGTAAGAGTTGTTTTCTGAACCATGTTTTAGCTTATCCAAATGCCACAGATTATTTAAAACTACATTGTTTATTATTAGAGATTCCTCTCTTTCATTATAAAATTTCTCCCACTTTTCTGTTTTAAAAATTGCAGATAGCGTTGGAAAGGAAATAAGAAAACAGGACCGGAGATTCAGATCTACTGTACTATAAAAACCCAAATGGAAAAGAAAAGACTTATTTTCCTTCAGAATTTGATACCATTCAAACCCAAGTCCCTTATTTGGATTGGGCTAGAATAAACCCCCTGTGTCACCATGTTGAAAAATAGTCCTGTGACAGTGGGGTATTAGTACTATATTTGGTTGCTTCTCTGATAGCATCCAATCCCCTCTCCCATGTGATGTTCAACTGTGTACTTTGAATTCTGCACACATTATGTTAGGGTTTTGGTTTCATGCTAGCTGCTGAATAACTAGAAGGGAAGAGAATCTGATGACTATTTCTATATTGAAGAGAAATATTTTATAAAATATGTGTTTCAGTTGAAATTGATACATAATAGAGAAAAGATAGCTTTTTTTTCTTTTAATGACAGTGACAAAGACTAAACCTGCTTTAGAGACACCTAATTATTAATGTTTAGCAGCATTCTTGTGAATAAATACTGCAGTGTGACCCAGTTTTATTTTTCCCCCTTTAAAAAATTTACTTAGATATTTTTCATCTTTTTGAGACAGGGTCTCCTGTAACCCCAACTGACCTGTAACTCACTATGTAGACGAGGCTAGTCTTGCTCTCATAGAGACCCCCTTCCACTTTCCTCCAAGTGAGGGGATTAAAGGCCTGCTTCACCATGACTGGAAGTTCCTATTTCTGTGAAAGTTACTGCATATGAAAATTTATAGACCTACAGCTTCCTAAGTATGAACTCTGAAGCAGCATTGTTTTTTTCAAAAATATTTCTGATGAAACCACTTTATTTTTAAATAAAATTTTTATAAGAAAGTAGTTATTTGATTACCTCAAATCTTTTGCTTTTATTTTTTAATTAATTAGTTAATTAACTAATTAATTTTAATTGTCTTTTCGAGACACGGTCTCCCTGTAGCCCAGCTGTTCCATAACTTGCTCTCTAGACCAGGCTGGCCTTACGTCTGCCTCCTGAGTGCTAGGAATAAAGGCATGTGCCACCATGCCCAGATATCTTTGACTTTTAAATGAAGACCAGAAATTAAAGTTACTGAGAATTACTGAGGTTGCTCACTTAACTATAAATTTTTTAAGTACAGCCAAGTTAACAGATCAAAGATGCCATAAATAACTATCAAATTCATTAGGTTTATATTAGGAGAGATAAAAAATTAATATACAATAAAATTATTTTTTCTGTAGTGGTTAAATATAACATATGTAATATTTCTCACTGATTCCCATATTTTGTATTACATTATTCATTATCTATGCCTGGACAGGAATTACTTTTGTAATATCTTTAGTGGAAATGAACAAGAAATAAAAAATTATTATTTCTATTTCAAGACATTCATTATATTTGAGTAAAATTTGCCATTCTAAACTATAAACATTTCCAGAGACTTAAAACCGATGTTTTAGACATACTTCGAAATTAGATGAGAAAATTTTAAAGTAAATTACTTCTGATATCTTTCAATAGTATAACCTTTTCCCAGTTGGAATCTCCTGATGTCAATAATTGCATGTATCCATTAGCACCTGAGTCAAGAGTATCATTTATTTTCACCATTTCTTGTAATAATTTCATGACACTCCAATTAAATTTCAAAGAATTAAAGATTGAAGGTGATTCTTGCAGTTTGTTCCCTGAAAAATTAATGTTGAATCTTAATGCTCACAGCACCATTACTGAGAGGTATCTTTGAGACATGATTATGGTCTGATGGAATGCTTGGAATTATTTCAATATTTTAGTATTTGATATGGTTTGATTTCTGCCCCAGTAGGTAGTTGATTGTGGAGAAGGTTCCATGGGGAGCTGAATAGAAATTATTTTCTTTGGTGTTTGTATGGAATATTTGGTAGATGTCTGTTAGGTCCACTTGATGTATGGTATTGTATAATTCATATAACTCTCTGTTTAAAACTTTGTCCAGTTATCCTTTCTAATGGAGAGAAAGAGGTACTGAAGTTCCCTACTACATGTGTATTGTGATTAATCTGTATCTTAAATTCCTATAGTATTGTGTGTATGAATTCTGGTGAACAGGAGTTCGGTGCATATATATTCAGGAATGTAATATGTTCTTGGTTATTTTTTCCTTTGATAAGAATGAAATGCCCCTCTTTATCTCTTGTGATATTTTTATTTGTAGTCTATTTTGTTCAATATTAGAATGCAAATCTGGCTTGCATCTTAGTGCCATTTGCTTGGGAATATTTTTCCCACCCTTCACTTTAAGATCATTCCTATCTTGTAAGGGGAGATGGATTTCTTTCAGACAACAAAAAGAGGGACTATTTGTTTTTCCCTTTATCCATTCCACTAGCCTTGTCTTTTGGTTGTGGAGTTCATTCCATTTATATTTAAGGTTATTATTGAGATATGTGTTTGGGTTCCCATCATTTTATTTTCTGTTTGCATTCTTGGTCTAACTTTGTGTTTCCACAGTTATACCTTCATTTCATTTCTTTCTGTTGTCACGTGTGAATAGTTGTCCCTCTCTTCAGCTCTTTGTATTTCTTCAAGTATAAACTGAAGGACTATTTTCTTAGACATGTATTCTCCTACCAAAAGTAATATATAAGATTCAATGCAATCTCAATCAAAATCCCCATGACATTTTTCAAAGAATTAGAAGAAAATATCCTAAAATACATATGGACTAACAAAAGACCATGGATAGCAAAGGTAACTCTGAGCACAAACAGTAATCTGGAGGGCTGATTATAATTGATAATAAGCTTTTTCAGGGCTATAGTCATTAAAACAGCATGGCACTGGCACAAAAACACACCTGTAGTCAAATGGAATATAATTGAAACCTCAAACTTGAGTACATGCAATTTAAGCCATCTAATATTTCACAAAGGGTCCAAGAACACTCAATGGAGAAAAGACAGCATTTTTAGCAAATGGTACTGGAAAAACTGGATCACCAAGTGGAGAAGAATGAAACTAAATTCTTATATTTTATCTTGTACAAATTAAACTCCAAATGGATAAAAGACCTCAATGTGAAACCTGAAACTGTGAAACTGTTAGAAGAAAATATCAGGAACAACTTATGAGATGATGTGTAGGAAAGGAATTTCTAGATCAGACATTAGTTGCTCAATATTTATGATCACCAATTGTTCTAGTTTGTCTTTCCATTGCTGTGACAAAACACTCTGACACCAACTTGGGGAGGAAAGGGTTTATTCAGCTTACATCTCCTGGGTCACATTTCATCACTTAGGGAGCCCAAGACAGGAACTCAGGGCAGGAACCTGGAGGCCATGGAGGACTGCTGTTCACTGGCTTGCTCTCTACTGGCTTGCTCTCTACTGGCTTGCTTTCTTATACTGTCACTGCTCAACAATCAAGACAATACACCACAGATGTGGCCACAGGCCAATCCAATGGAGCCAATTCCCCAACCGAGGCTCCCTCAACCCAGGTGTGTCAAGTTGACACCAAAGCTATCCAGCACAATTGACCCCTTGTCAACTTGACACACAAACACATCACTATTAAACCACCTTTCCAGTTCTTATCCCCAAAGTATGATGTTAACACTAATCACAACCTAAGACAGTACATCCTTAAAAGCCCCACAGTCCTTAAAATGTCCAAACACTTAAAAGTCCAGTCTATTAAAAGTCTCTTAACTGTGGGCTGCTGTAAAATCCAAAACAAGTACTGTCTTATTTCAAAGGGAAGAATCAGGCACTCTCAAACAAAACCTAAGTCCAGCAAGTAGCTCAAGGCTGGACACCTGGGATTCACTCACGATCTTCTGGGCTCCAAAGGGTCTCGGCAGCTCCCCCTCTCCGACTCTGCCGTCCGTGGCACACTCATCTCGCAGGCCCAGGCCGACTCCATTCTACACCTACCGCTGCTCTTGGTGGTCGTCCCAGGGTACCGGCATCTCCAAAAAGCTGGGGTCGCTACTGAAACTGAGGCAGCACCTTCACCAATGGTCTCTTCTGACCTCTCCTGGTGCAAAGCCTCAGCTTCTCTCCATGACCCCTGCAATCCTGGGGTCTTCACAGCAACCGAGGTGCACTTCCACCAATGGTCTTTCCTGACCTCTCACAGTGCCAAGCCTCGGCTGCTCTCTGTGACCCCCTCAAATTTCAACACCGGAACCATATAGGAGACTCTTACACGTTACCAAGTCCGGCTTCTGGCTCGAGATGGAGGCTCAGGCCCTTTCTGGGTCACAGCTTCTGTGTGCTGACCTTGAAGATATTCTCCCCAGAAGATTTCACCTCAGTGATGCTGGTCTCTTGTTACTTACAGCTGATTTTTCAGCCCCAGCTAACCAGCATCAATTGCCCCAGTACCACAAAAGTTTCACTTCAGGTTCTGGTCTCTTGTTACTTACAGCTGATTCTCCACAGCCCCAGCTGACCAGAACCCACAGATTACACAGTCCTGATGATCTCTGCTCTCCTTTGAAACTAGAAACTTCACAAGCCAGGCCTCCATCTTCTACAACTCCTTCAGCAAAACTGCTCCAAGCTCCACAGCAACAATCTTTAGGCATTCAATGATCTTCCCAGCCCAAAGTTCCAAACGCCTCCACAATCCTTCCCCAAAACACCAAGGTCAGGTCTGTCACAGCAATACCCCACTCTTCTGGTACCAATTTCTGTTCTAGTTTGTCTTCCATTGCTGTGACAAAACACTCTGACCGACACCAACTTGGGGAGGAAAGGGTTTATTCAGCTTACATCTCCTGGGTCACAGTTCATCACTTAGGGAGCCCAAGGCAGGAACTCAGGGCAGGAACCTGGAGGCCATGGAGGACTGCTGTTCACTGGCTTGCTCTCTACTGGCTTGCTCTCTGGCTCATGCCCAGCCTGCCTTCTTATACTGTCACTGCTCAACAATCAAGACAATACACCACAGATGTGGCCACAGGCCAATCCAATGGAGCCAATTCCCCAACCGAGGCTCCCTCAACCCAGGTGTGTCAAGTTGACACCAAAGCTATCCAGCACACCAATCAACAAGTGGGACCACATTAAACTAAAAAGCTTCTGTACAGCCAAAGAAATAACAAAAGAAGTGAAGAGAAAAACCCCACAGAGTGATAGAAAATCTTCACAAGTGACAGAGGTTTATTAATAATATATAAATTACTCAAAAACAAAGAACAAGAAAGCAAGTGGCCTAATTAAAAGGACTAAGAACTTGCACAGAGATTTCTAAAAGAAGAAATAAAGATGGCTAAGAAGCATCGTTAAAAGGGTTCAGCATCATTAGTAATTTGGAAAGTGAAAATTAATACCACTTAAAGATTCCATCTTATCCCAGTAAGTCTGCCTAGGTAAGATCAAGAAAACAAAGGATACCAAATGCAGGACAGGATGTGGGGAAGTGGAATACTCATTCCTTGCTTGTGTGAATGCAAGCCAATGCAATCTCTATTGAATGCAGTGTGGAGAACACATAAAATAATAAAAACGAACCTACCATTTGACCCTGATATACCACTCATTTGCATATACATGAAGGATTTATACTATTGCAAAGACACATGTACATGCTCTTTTCATAGTACTAAAATGTGGAAGCAACTATCAACTGATACATTGATATATAAAATGGGGTACATTTCACAATGAAGTTCTACTCAGTCTTAAAGAAAGACTACATCATGAACTTTGTGGGAAATGTATGTAACTAGAAGCTGTTTTGTTATATGTGAAGTAACACAGACCCAGAGAAGTAAATGGCATGCGTTCTACCTCGTTCGTGGATCCTAGAACCAAATCATTATATGTGAGTAGATATCTGGATCTAATGGTAGTAACCAAAAAAACAAAAATGGAAAAGGCAGAAAAATAAAGTGAAAGAAGAAACTTGAGAGAAAAGAGGAGTAGGAGACAGGTATTACTGAGGGAAAAATGAATAAAATGACAGTATTTAAATGGGAGGAAATGTATCTGCAGTGAAGGTTTCCTCCCACTCTGTGGGATTTCTCTTCACTTCCTTTATTGTTTCTTTGAATGTACAGAAGCTTTTGAGTTTAATGAAGTCCCATTTGTCAATTGTCTACCTTAATTCTTGCACAGCTGCTGTCTGATTTAGGAAGTCTTTTCCTATGCCTATGTCTTGTAGTCTGCTGCCAATTGTTTCTTCTATCACCTTCAGAGTTTGGGGTTTCACATTGAGGTCTTTGATCCATCTGCAGTTCACTTTTGTACAGGGCGAGAGGTAGGGGTTTAATTTCATTCTTCTACAAGTGGTGATCCAGTTTTGCCAACACCACTTGCTGAAGATGCTGTCTTTTCTCCATTGTGGTTTCTTGGCCCCCTTGTCAAATATGAGATGGCTGAAATTGTATGTGCTCAGATTTGGATCTTCAGTTTTGTTCCATTGGTCAACAGGTCTGTTTTTGTGCCAGTACCAGGCTGTTTTTATGACTATAGCCCTGTAGTATAGTTTAAAATCTGGTATAGAGATCCCTCCTGTGTAGCTCTTTTCACTCAGGATTGATTTGGCTATTCGGGGTCTTTTGTTTCTCCAAATGAATTTAAGAACTTTTGTTTCCAAGCCTGTGAAGAAACTCTTGGGGATTTTGATTGGGATTGCATTAAATCTATACAAGAGTTTTGGTAAAATGGACATTTTTACAATGTTAATTTTCCCAATCCATGAGCATGGGAGGTTTTTCCATCTTCTGAGGTCTTCTTCAATTTCTTTCTTTAAGGGTTTAAAATTTTTGTTGTAGAGGTCTTTGGTGTCTTTGGTTAGGTTTGTTCCTAGGTATCTTATTGTTTTTGAGGCTATTGTGAGTGGGAAGGTCTCTTTGAATTCTTTCTCCAGTTGCTTGTTCTTGGTGTAAAGAAAGGCCATTGATTTTTTTAAAGGTTAATTTTGTGATCCTGCCCTTTTGCCTGAAGCTGTTAATCCTCATCACTGCAGACATCCTGACAAGCATTGATTTCCAGAATATATAAACTACTCAAAAAAACAAAGAAACAAGGAAAACAGATGGACCCACTCAATAGGGAGCAAAGCCACTGAACCAGAGACTTCACAAGGAGAAATAGAGATGGCGGTGAGAAAGGACACTTAGAAAGTTGTTCAACTCACTAATCATAAGGAAATGCAAATCAAAACCCTTTAAGATATCATCTTACTCATAAGGGACTGGCTAGGATCAAGAAAACAAATGAATACCAGTGCTGGAGAGGTTGTGGGGGAAAGGGAACACTCATCCACGGCTGGTGGGAAATGAAACTTGTACAGCCTCTTGGAAAGCAGTGTGGGGAGACCCTGGAGACTTGGATGAACCTCCACCTGACACCAGCCATACCACCTAGGCATGTACCCTCAAGACTCACCCCCCACAGAGATAAATGCACAGCCTGTTTATTATTGGCAGCTCTCTCACAATAACAAGGAGCTGGAACCAACCCAAATGCCCCTCAACTGACGAGTGTAGAGAAAAATATGATACATTACACATGGAGAAATGTAAATAGCAAAGATGACATAACAAGCTTTGCAGGAAAATGGCTGGGAGCTAGAGGAACTCATGCTGAGGGAAGTAACACAGTCCCCAGAAAAAACAAGTGATGAATGGTATCCCTCCATCTGCGGATGCTAGTGCACATTACCTAGTGTATTTCTTATGTAGGGCCGCCTGAGCTTTTGTACAAAGCATTGGGTGTAATGTCGTATGGAAACAACATAACAACAACACAACAACAACAACAGAAAGGATGGCATCAATGAAACTGATGAAACAGTGAATTTCTGCTCAAAACAGTCAATCTCCCATGGAAATAGTGAGCAAAGACTGAGAAAGAGATAAAGCATGTTGGCAGAATGCAGGGAGCTCTGGCGGGTGGGGGAATGAGCGGGACCACGGGTCTAGATTTTCTTTGCTCCATCTATTGCAGTGGGTCATCTGTTTTCCTTTTTCTTGTTTTGAGTAGGTGTTTATATATTCTGGAAATCAATGCTTGTCAGATGATCTGCAGTGATGTATCTAACAGCTTCAGCAAATAGGACAGCAGGTCAGGATACAAAATTAACCTTTAAAAAATCAATGCCTTTCTTTCACACAAGAACAAGCAACTGGAAGAAGAATTCAAAGAGTCCTTCCCACTAACAATAGCCTCAAAAACAATAAAATACATAGGAAAAAACACTTAACCAAGACACCAAAGATCTTCTACAATGAAAAATTCAAACCTTTAAAAAGAAAGAAATTGAAGAAGACATCGAAGATGGAAAGAAAACTGCCCATGCTCATGGATTGGGAAATTAACATTGTAAAAAGTGTCCATTTTACCGAAACTCTTGTATAGTTTAACGCAATTCCAACAAAATCCCCCATAGTTTCTTTACAGGCTTGGAAACAAAAGTCCTTAAATTCATTTGGAAAAAAACAAAAGACCCTGAATAGCCAAAACACCCTGAGTGAAAAGAGGATCACAGGGGTATCTCTATACCCGACTTCAAACTATACTACATTGATATAGTCATAAAAACAGCGGTGGGGCTGGAGAGAGGATCAGCGTTTAAGAGCGCGACCGTTTGCAGAGGACACGGGTCGATCCCCAGCACCCACATGGCGGCCGAGAGCCATCTGAAAACTCCAGTTCCAGGAGAACTCCAGTTCCAGGGCATCCGAGACCCTCGTTCTGACCTCCGCCGGCATGCACGACACGGGTGCACAAACCCTAAAAAAAAAAAAAAAAAAAACCGAAATAAATAAAATAAAAAAAAATTAAAAAAAAAAAAAACAAGCCTGGTACTGGCAAACAAAACCAACCTGTTGACCAATGGACAAAACCGACGATCCAAATATCGAGCACATACAATTCCCGCCTCTTATATTTGACAAGGGGGGCCTAGAAGACACAATGGAGAAAAGCCAGCATCTTCAACAAGTGGTGTTGGCAAAACTGGATCAACCACTTGTAGAAAAATGAAATTAAACCCCTACCTCTCGCCCTGTACAAAGTGAAATGCAGATGGATCAAAGACCTCAATGTGAACCCCAAACTCTGAAGGTGATAGAAGAAACAATTGGCAGCAGACTACAAGACATAGGCATAGGAAAAGACTTCCTAAATGACAGAGCTGTTGCAAGAATTAAGTAGACAATTGACAAATGGGACTTCATTAAATCAAAAGCTTCTGTGTACATTCAAAGAAAATAAAGGAAGTGAAGAGAAATCCCACAGGTGGAGGAAACCTTCACTGCAGATACATTGCCTCCCATTTAAATACTGTCATTTTATTCATTTTTCCCTCAGTAATACCTGTCGCCTACTCCTCCTTTCTCTCATTCTTCTTTCACTTTATTTTCTGCCTTTCATTTTTGTTTTTTTGGTTACTACCATTAGATCCAGATATCTACTCACATATAATGATTTGATACTAGGATCCACAAAAGAGGTAGAACGCATCCATTTACTTCTCTGGGTCTGTGTTACTTACTCACTAACAAAACAGCTTCTAGTTACATACATTTCCCACAAAGTTCATGATGTAATCTTCTTAAGATCTGAGTAGAACTTCATTGTGAAATGTACCCCATTTTATATATCAATGTATCAGTTGATAGTTGCTTCCACATTTTAGTACTATGAAAAGAGCATGTACATGTGTCTTTGCAATAGTATAAATCCTTCATGTATATGCAAATGAGTGGTATATCAGGGTCAAATGGTAGGTTCGTTTTTATTATTTTATGTGTTCTTCACACTGCATTCAATAGAGATTGCATTGGCTTGCATTCACACAAGCAAGGAATGAGTATTCCACTTCCCCACATCCTGTCCTGCATTTGGTATCCTTTGTTTTTCTTGATCTTACTAGGCAGATCTTACTGGGATAAGATGGAATCTTTAAGTGGTATTAATTTTACTTTCCAATTACTAATGATGCTGAAACTTTTAACGATGCTTCTATACCATCTTTATTTCTTCTTTTAGAAATCTCTGTGCAAGTTCTTAGTCCTTTTAATTAGGCCACTTGCTTTCTTGTTCTTTGTTTTTTGAGTAATTTATATATTATTAATAAACCTCTGTCACTTGTGAAGATTTTCTATCACTGTGGGGTTTTTCTTTCACTTCTTTTGTTATTTCTTTGGCTGTTACAGAGTTTTTAGTTTAAGTGGTCCCATTGTTGATTGTGTGCTGGATTCTTGGTTGTCAACTTGACACACCTGGGTTGAGGGAGCCTCGGTTGGGGAATGGTCCATTGGATTGCCTGTGGCCACATCTTGGTGTATTTGTCTTGATTGTTGAGCAGTGCGACGTAAGAAGGCAGGCTGGGCATGAGCCAGGAGAAGCAAGCCAGTAGAGAGCAAGCCAGTAGAGTGCAAGCTAGTGGAACAGCAGTTCTCCATGAGGCCTCCAGGTTCCTGCCCTGAAGTTCCTGTCTTGGGCTCCCTAAGTGATGAAATGTGACCCAGGAGATGTAAGCTGAATAAACCCTTTCCTCCCCAAGTTGGCTGTCAGATGTGTTTTGTCACAGCATGGAAAGACAAACTAGAACGAAATGTGTACCAGCGAGTGGGTGTTGCTGTGACAGACCTGACCTTTGTGTTTTGGGGAGGATTGTGGAGGGCGTTTGGACACTTTGGGCGGGAAGATCCATTGAATGCCTAAAGATCAATGCTGTGGAGCTTGGCGAAGTTTTGCTGAAGGAGTTGTAGAAGATGGAAGCCTGCTTGTGACGTTTCTAGTTTCAAAGGGAGCAGAGGATCATCAGGACTGTGTAATCTGTGGGTTTGGTCAGCTGGGGCTGGAGAATCAGCTGTAAGTAACAAGAGACCAGAGACCTGAAGTGAAACTTTTGTGTACTGGGGCAATTATGCTGGTTAGCTGGGGCTGAAAAATCAGCTGTTAAGAAACAAGAGACCAGCATCACTGAGGTGAAATCTTCTGGAGAGAATATCTTCAAGGTCAGCACACAGGAGCTGTGACCAGAAAGGGCCTGCGTCCATCTCGAGCCAGAAGCCGGACTTGGTACGTGTAAGAGTCTCCATATGGTTCCGGTGTTGAAATTGAGGGTCTGGGTCACAGAGGAGCCGAGGCTTGGCACTTGTGAGAGGTAGGAAAAGACATTGGTGGAAGTGCACCTCAGTTGCTGTGAAGACCCCAGATTGCAGGGGTCATGGAGAGAAGCTGAGGTTTGCACAGGAGAGGTCAGAAGAGACCATTGGTGAGGTGCTGCTGCCTCAGTTTCAGTAGCGACCCCAGCATTTTGGAAATGCCGGGGAGGCTACCCTGGATGACCACCAAGAGCGGTGCAGGTGTGGAATGGAGTGGCCTGGGCCTGCGAGATGAGTGTGCCACGGACGGCAGAGTCGGGAGGGGGAGCTGCCGAGACCCTTTGGAGCCAGAAGATCATGAGTGGATCCCAGGTGTCCAGCCTTGAGCTATTTCTGGATTAGGTTTGTTTGAGAGTGCCTGATTCTTCCCTTTGAAATAAGACATACTTATTTTGGATTTTTGCGCAAGCCCACAGTTAGGAGACTTTTAATAGACTGGACTTTTAAGTGTTTGGACATTTTAGGACTGTGGGGCTTTTAAGGATGTACTGTCTTAGGTTTGATTAGTGTTAACATCATAATTGGGGATGAGAACTGGAAAGGTGGTGGTTTAATAGTGATGTTTGTGTGTCAAGTTGCAAGGGGTCAATTGTGCTGGGTATCTTTGTGTCAACTTGAACCTGGGTTGAGGGAGCCTCGTTGGGGAATTGGCTCCATTGGATTGGCCTGTGGCCACATCTGTGGTGTATTGTCTTGATTGTTGAGCAGTGACAGTATAAGAAGGCAGGCTGGGCCTGAGCCAGGAGAGCAAGCCCCAGTAGAGAGCAAAGCCAGAGGAGCAAGCCAGGAACAGCAGTCCTCCATGGCCTCCAGGTTCCTGCCCTGAGTTCCTGTCTTGGGCTCCAACGTGATTGAACTGTGACCGGAGGTGTAGCTGAATAAAACCCTTTCCTCCCCAAGTTGGTGTCAGAGTGTTTTGTCACAGCAATGGAAAGACAAACTAGAACAATTGGTGATCATAAATATTGAGCAACTAATGTCTGATCTAGAAATTCCTTTCCTACACATCATCTCATAAGTTGTTCCTGATATTTTCTTCTAACAGTTTCACAGTTTCAGGTTTCACATTGAGGTCTTTTATCCATTTGAGTTTAATTTGTTACAAGATATAAAATAAAGAATTTAGTTTCATTCTTTCTCCACTTGGTGATGACCAGTTTTCCAGTACCATTTGCTAAAAATGCTGTCTTTTCTCCATTGAGTGTTCTTGGACCCTTTTAAATATTAGATGGCTTAAATTGCATGTACTAAGTTTGTGGTTTCAATTATATTCCATTTGACTCAGGTGTGTTTTTGTGCCAGTGCCATGCTGTTTTAATGACTATAGCCCTGAAAAAGCTTATTATCAATTATAATCAGCCCTCCAGATTACTGTTTGTGCTCAGAGTACCTTTGCTATCTCATGGTCTTTTGTTAGTCCATATGTATTTAGGATATTTTCTTTCTAATTCTGTGAAAAATGTCATGGGATTTTGATTTGATTGCATTGAATCTTATATATTACTTTTGGTAGGAGAATACATGTCTAAGAAATAGGCCGGCTGTTGATACTGAAGAAAGACAAAGAGCGAAAGAAGGACAACATCACACGTGACAACAGAAAAAATGAAATGAAGGATAAACTGTGGAAACAACAAGTAGACCAAGAAGGAAACAGAAAATAAAATGAGGGGAACCCAAACACATATCTCAATAATAAACTTATAAGAATGGAATAACTCCACAACCAAAAGACAAGGCTAGTGGAATGGATAAAGGGAAAAACAAATAGTCCCTCTTTTTGTTGTCTGAAAGAAAACCATCTCCCCTTACAGATAGGAATGATCTTAAAGTGAAGGGTGGGAAATATTCCAAGCAAATGGCACTAGATGCAAGCCAGATTGCATTCTATATGAACAAAATAGATAACAAATAAAAATATCAAAGAGATAAAGAGGTGCATTTCATTCTTAAAAGGGAAAATAACCCAGAACATTACCTTCCTGACAATATATGCATCGAAATCCTGTTCACCAGAATTCATACACACCATACTTCTAGGAATTTAAGATACCGATTAATCAAATACACATGTAGTAGGGAACTTCAGTACCCTTTTCTCTCCATTAGAAGGATAACTGGACAAAGTTTTTAAACAGAAGGTTATATGAATTGACAATACCATACATCAAGTGGACCTAACAGCATCTACCCATATTCCATACAAACACCAAAGAAAATAATTTCTATTCAGCTCCCCCTGGAACCTCTCCACAATCAACTACCTACTGGGGCAGAATCAAACCATTAAAATACTAAATATTGAAATAATTCCAAGCATTCCATCAGACCATAATCATGTCTCAAAGATACCTCTCAGTAATGGTGCTGTGGGCAAAGACAACATATTTCTGGAAACAACGCAAGAACACTCCAACTAATCTTTGAAAAATGGAGTGGCATGAAAATACAAGAAATGGTGAAAAAATGATACTCTTGACTCAGGTGGAATGGTACATGCAATTATTGACCGCAGAGATTCCAACTGGGAAAAGGTTACTATGAAAGATACAGAAGGATACTAAAACCATCAATTCGAGTAGGCAAACACGGGTTAAGGCCTGGAAATGTTTTGTTTAGAATGGCAATGTGTTACGCAAAGCGAGAAGGAGTCTGTGAAATAGAAAGAATAGGGATTTAGGTTTCTGTGTTCAGTTCCACTAAAGAGTAGTACAAAAAAAGGAGGCGGGCCCGGCATCGAGAAGGAAGAATGGAAGACAAAAGAGCNCTGAACAGAGACTTCACAAGTGAGGAATTAGAGATGGCTGAGAAACACCTTAAGAAGTGTTCAACATCACTAATCATTAAGGAAATGCAAATCAAAACCACTTTAAGATATCATCTTACTCCAATAAGACTGGCTAGGATCAAGAAAACAAATGATACCAAGTGCTGGAGAGGTTGTGGGGAAAGGGGAACACTCATCCACTGCTGGTGGGAATGTAAACTTGTACAGCCTCTATGGAAAGCAGTGTGGAGAACCCTTGGAAGACTTGGAATGAACTTTCCACCTGACCCAGCCATACCACTCCTAGGCATGTACCCTCAAGACTCACCCCACCACAGAGATACATGCACAGCCATGTTTATTGCAGCTCTCTTCACAATAACAAGGAGCTGGAACCAACCCAAATGCCCCTCAACTGACGAGTGGATAGAGAAAATATGATACATTTACACAATGGAGTAAATGTAAAGAAAGATGACATCACAAGCTTTGCAGGAAAATGGCTGGAGCTAGAGGACATCATGCTGAGTGAAGTAACACAGTCCCAGAAAAACAAATGATGAATGGTATCCCTCATCTGCGGATGCTAGTGCCAATTACCTAGTTGTATTTCTTATGTAGGGCCGCCTGAGCTTTTGTCCAAAGCAGTTGGGTGTAATGCGTATTGGAAACAACAATAACAACAACAACAACAACAACAACAGAAAGGATTGCATCAATGAACTGACTGAAACAGTGAATTTCTGCTCAAAACAGTCAAATTCCTCATGGAGAATATTGAGAAAGACTGAGAAAGAGATGAAAAGCATGTTTGGCAGAATGCATGAGCTCTGGCTGGGTGGGGGAATTGGCGGGAACACGGGTCTAGATTTGTTAAAAAAAATAAATTTATGTAAAAAAAATAAATGGGAGGATATAAGGAGGATTATATAAGGAATTTTGAGATAAAAGGAAAGGAGTTCAAGAGAGGTGGGGGATCATGCGAGACTGGTATGATCAAGGAAGGCATGTGAAAACTGGGGAAACATTGAATGGAGAAGTCATGGAGGAATGATAGGCAGTGGAAGAGAGGAGAGATAGATCATGCTTTATCATTAATAATTAAGGAAATGCAAATTAAAACCACTCTCAGGTATCATCTCACTAGAGATCTGGCTAAGATCAAGAACACAAAAGACACCAAATGCTGGAGAGGTTGTGGACAAAGGAGAACACTCATCCACTCCTGGTGGGAATGTAAACTTGGACAACCATTATGGAAAGCAGTGTGGAGAACCCTTAAAAGACTCAAACTGAGTCTACCACCTGACCCAGTCATACCACTTCTTGGTATATACCCATAACACCCATCCTACCACAATGTTACATGCACATTCATGTTTACTGCAGCTCTCTTCACAATAGTGAAGAACTAGAACCAACCCAAATGCCCTTCAACTGATGAGTGGATGACAAAAATGTGGTACATCTACAAAATGGAGTGGTGGCCCATGCCTTTAATATTGGCACTTGGGAGGCAGAGGCGGGCGGATCTTTGTGAGTTCAGGGCCAGTCAGGTCTACAGAGTGAGTTCCAGGACAGCCAGAGCTACAGGGAGACCCTGTCTCAAAAAGACCAAAAACAAACAAACAAACAACAAAAACCCAACATGAACAACCAAGATAATATATCTATTACAGAAGTTAGCAAACACACCATAATATCCCCTAAAATTGATACCCTGGCATAACCTTTCAATCCTACTAATGAAGCACATGCAATTAGATACATAGGTATTTAAACAGTATAATATATAGCCTTTCCATCCTACTAATGAAGCACGCACAATTAGATATATAGGTATTTAAACATCACTAATTGTTATGGTAGTTTACTTAGGTATAAACATAGACGTTTGGATGGTATGTTAATCCATGAATTACATTTTCTTCTGTTAAGTATGACAGGGTCTTCGTGTGGTTTGTAACATCTCCTAAACATTAGAGGATGCAAGCTTGTGGCATCAGCTGTGGGTTATTCCTCCAAGGAGAGAGCTGATAGCCAATTAAATTTGGGATATAGAGACATATGGCTGCCACTGCTGCACAGTATTTCCAGGCAGATGAGGTGTAGCTGGTGCTGATGGAGGAGTCTTGCTTGACTCAAGGAGACCTATATTTGCTTTATTGGTTTAGTGGCCTTGTGGTGAAGCACTGCGTGTTGGCATGGTGCGCAGGAGAGCCGATCGCGGGGTATGGGGCTTAGCGAAAGTGCGGGGGGATCTCGCATACCAGTCGTGTTCCCGGATGTGTGTAGTAGTCAGTCGTTCAACAGCAAAGCCTGTGATGCCTCCGTGTCCTGGCAGAGCGGGGTGTGCCGTGTGTGGGAGGGCAAGGAGGCGCTTTACCTTTGGTGGGTTATGGGCTGGTGCTGGGACAAGAGCTGGGGGGAGCCCATGAAAGAAAACAGCAGAACTGACTAGAGACCAAAACAACAGATCCAGAGAAACTAAACTGTTTTGCTTGGGCAGTGCGGCACCGTGTGCGCCGTGTGTTCTAGAGCGGTAGGGGGGAGGACGAAATGCTCGAAGGGAGGGTGAGCACGGGGGTGCTAGAATGTAAGGTCTGCGATTGGGTGTGAGTTGGTGACTACTCAACAATGAGACTGGGACACTCATTTGATCAACTTGATTGAACATACAAGCCCCCCCTAGCTGGATGGGGGACACTTGGGCTGTGTGGATTTGGACAAAACTGCTTGCTCGCAAATTGGCTTACCATGAAGGGGATGGCTGGGTGTACGTCATAAATTATCACTTATCGTTAAAAAAAATGAAAACAAAAACAAAAACAAACAAAAAAGAAACAGAAAGAATGCAGAAAGTATTGGCAGAATGCATGAATCTGGGATGTGTAGGTGGGGGGGAAAGGGAGGGGATATATGCCTACTGAATTGGAAAATGATGTGATGAAATACACAACAGATCAACTAATAAATAAATAAAATAAAATAAAATAAAAATTGACACCCTATTGGGTGCATAATACAATGATTTCAAAATAGCAGTTTAAATATGTCCAAGACTCAAAAAGATATAAAATAAGACTTGAGATGAAAACTTGTACAAACATATATTTGAATGGAAGAAGTGGAGACTAGAATAATTCTCAATCAGAGACTGAAGTAGAATTTCGAATAAATAGAATCTCTGAAAGAAAAGACCAAATGAAATAAAATTGTGGGAGTTGAGGAAAGTTCGTGGAGCCTGAAAAAGGAGAGTGAGAGAAGAAGAAATAATACTGGAGGTAAGGTGGAAGCAGTTGAATTCTAAAGGCTTACATTCTCAGTCACGGTTATCTTTCAGCTGATATTCGCTGTATATTTACCAGATTAACAAAGCTTTATACATTATGTTCTTATTATGTGCAGTTTTGTGTTGTTTTTTTTTGGTTGTATGTAGTGTATGTTCATTACGTATGTACTAGCATACATTGGCCAGGTCAGATGTGTTTCAGTCATGGTACAACTTAAAACTTGAAGGAGTTGGTTCCCTTCGTCGTGGTACCTTTGGGTTCTGGAAGCTGCTCTCAGATTGACAGATCAAGTGCTTCACCACCTGAGCATCAGGTTGGCCTAATCAGGTCACATGTTTATCAACTTTCTGCCTCAAAAAATACGGATAAAGAGGTGAAGTGCGATTAATATGAAATTGGCAATATTATTTTTCTCTATAATTCAAAACTTAAACAAGGCAGTTCAAGTCCGGTTTAATTATGAGGTTTTTTTTGTTTGTTATTTGTTTTTGTTTTTTTTTTTCTTACAAAGGTTAATATTTTCATACTAATATTTTCCTTCACATGAGTCGCTTAGGGATCAGGAACAGAGTGTTAGCTACTAGCTTCATACAACAATCAGTGTATTACTGATGCATAGTTTATACTCTTTGTCAAAACTGCTTGCACGTTTTGTTCTTTAATCTTAATATCTTTTTGTTTTTTGCGGATTGTCATACTTTTTCTTGAGAATCAGGATAGTAAAGCGCAGGTTCCTCTGTCTATAATTCCCCCAGCCCTGCCAGGGCTCATGCATGCTGCCATACATGTCTTGCATGTCTGTGTTGTCTGCAGGTGCTTTTGTGTAGAAGAGGGTATGTCAATGAGGAATTGTACTGCTTGGGCAGGAGAGTTACGTTATTTCAGTCGAGTGTCTGGGCGAGGACCAGTTCATTTTTGGTTTGTCGGTGTCCGCGTCGCAACTGTGGTAATATTTGCTCCAAGAATATGTGAGAATAACTGCTTCACATACGTAGCGAGAATATATGTAAGTTTTTTTTTATTATAGTGATCTTCAATCACTCACATAAACAATACTTTATTACTAATGGAATAGCATTATCACATAAACCACTGTTTCATAGTTAATTATGTTGAAAGAATATAAGACATTTGAACTAAATAATTTACTGAAGTAAGAAGATTTGGAGATTGGACATTTAAATACCATAGAGCCATGACCTAGAGATCACCAGCACGGTTTGTGGGAAACTATAGCCATAATGTTGTGGTAAACTGGGGGTCTAATATATACATAAGTGACTTTAAATTATAGCAACCTTTCAAGTTATGTAACACAGATCAGGAGAGTTGCTCTACATATTTTAATGTGTCACTACTTAAAATATTTATATCATTTTGGCACCTGAAAGTACTGAGAGAAGCTGCATACATTTCGAAGTTCGAGTATGATGGGTCGCTGTTAAAAAGGAAATTTTAGCCGGGGTGGGTGGTGCACTCCTTTATCCTGAGCTTTGAGACTAGTGCGAGGGCCAGCGGATGGAGTTTCAAGGCCAGCCTGTCTACAGATGGAGTCCAGGCCAGCTGGGGCCAAAAAAAAAAAAAAAAAAAAAAAAAAAAGGAAATATTTGGAACTTAGATAACAAATCAAAGCTGCTAACTCAACTAAAATTCTTGGACATGAAATAGCCCCTCTCTCAAGGAAGGAAAATAAGGTGTACAGTGTCACACTGGTCTAACAATCACTGGACAATTACTTAAGCTGGTATAAGTAATTAAAATGGAGAAAAATACAAACCCAGAAATTTATACCACTCTTCATTAATCTGAATATAAGCACAACTATGTTAGGAAAACAGATTATGTACAACTGAAAAACTGGAATCTGAAGTTGATAGTTTATGAGATAATTACCAAACAGGTACCATTTAATTTATTTCATTTTATCTTATATTTTAAGAGAGAGAGAGAGAGTATCATATAGCACAAACATGCCTTCAACTTAATATGTGTGAAAGGATGATCTTAAACTTCCCATCCTCTTGCATTTCCCTTCTAAATGCTAGGTTGAAAAACTTGTGTCATTACACTTCATTTATCCATTGTTGGAGATTAAATCCATTGCTTTGTGTGTGGTGGGCAAGCCCTCTACTAATTAATCTAAACTCCAAAATATTTATTTACTAATAAATATATGTATGGGTTAGAATAACTGAAATTACTATAAAATGCTTAAAATTGACTAGTAATTTTTTAATAAAAGGAAATAGGAAGTAGGTAATAATATCAATTACTGTAATAGAGTATATTTGAGCAAGAAAAAATATCTGATTTTTAGAAGACTAAGATCTCAAAGGGAAAACAGCATATTTTCTATAAAATATATTCAGCCCCATCTATTACACTGAAAAACTGAAACAACAGCATGCATTCATATTTGACTCAAGAAAAAAAGTAATTGTCTACTTATGTAATATTTTATGTTTGTCTGAAGATTTAAAATCAATGATAATTTTCACTTCTCAAATATAATTTTCTGAGCAGAAAATTAGCACAATTATGGTTTTCATATGCCAATACTATTGATTCATAAAATTTGATTTATTTGAACAATATGAAGAGTCTGAGATTTTGACTTACTTGCAAATCAGCAAGTTTGGTCCATATGAAATTTGGAAGAAGGCATGGTATTTATGAATCAGGGATAGGACCTACACTAATCATAGAAAATGGAACAGGGCTGGAGAGATGGCCTAGCGGTTAAGAGCCGTGACTGCTCTTGCAGAGGACCCGGGTTCGATCCCCAGCACCCACATGGCAGCTGAGAACCATCTTTGACTCCAGTTCCAGGGGAATCCGACGCCCTCTTCTGACCTCCGTGGCATTGCACGACAGGGGTGCACAGACCTACATGCAGACAGTACATTCATACACATAAAAATAAATAAATAAAATTAAAAAAGGAAAATAGAACAATGTGACTTTCATGATCCTGTATACTTATTCTTTCTGTAATATATTTTATGTGTATGAGTGTATTGTCTGTGTGTATATAAGTCTATCCATGTTGTACAAGGTCAGAACTGCTTTTGGATCCCCTGGAACTAAAGATAAAGATTTCCGTTAGCTGGAAACTAAACCCAGGTAGGTCTTCTGAATAAACAGCCAGTGTTCTTAACCATGGAGCTATTACTCAAGCCCCTAGTCATATATATTATTAAACTTTTTCATACATCATTTGTCAGTCCAATTTAGACTTATTTACTTTTCCATGTCCCCCACCCGAGTTCATGCATTCTGACATAAATGTACTGCATCATTTTCCGAATCTTTCCAAAGTTTTTACAAAGCAGAGGATTATTATTTTGGGAGAACTTCACTGTTTTAGTCTTTTTGTATTGTCCCAGTTCTTTTGTTGTTTTTTGTTCCCTCCAACTTGGATTGCTCATACATCTTATATTATATATAGTATAATTCTTATATATTATAAATATATATATATGACTTTACTAAAATTTATGTTCGTCCATGATCTATTTCCGAATCATATTTCAGGAGGTTTCAGTTTCCCTTTATTGAGCTACTATTACTCTAAAGTATTACATTTCATACCTCTCCACCCACACTACTAAAAAATTCACAAAATCTGAAAAATAAAATGGATAGTTCTAATATCATAGAACCAATGGTTAAGGATTCACATTAAAAGAAGCACTTTATTTATCAGTTAATAAACTAATAATTATTGACATTATCTCAGTTTGCTATACAAACTAGGTACTAGGTTCTAGTATCAACAGAATGAGAGATCACCAATTGTTCGTTATTTTTGGGGGGATTGTGTTATTCACTTAAACAAAAATATATTCTAGTTCATCCATTTATACCTGCAAATTATTATGCCATCGTTCTTTTTGTTGAGTGTACCACATTTTTTCTATTCACTCATGGGTTGAGGGGCACCTGGGTTTGGTTCCAGCTCTTTTGCTATTGTAAAGAGAGCTGCAACAAACAACAAGGTTATGCATGCATTTCTGAGGTAGGACGAGTCTTTTTACAACCAGAACAGTAGTTGGTAAAACTGAGGTCAGGTGGTAGTGCTCAATTTTGAGGTATTTTTAAGGGTCTCTACAATGTTTTCCAGAGTGGTTGTAATTGAGGTTTAACTCCCACTACGCAGTGGATGTTCTGACGGCTTTGGTATCATTTGTTTCTTGATCTCTCAGAGTGCTAATATTTTAATTGCATTTCCCTTATTAATTATTGATCACTTTAAGATGTTTCTCAGCCATCCTCACTTGTGAAGTCTCTGATTCAGCTCTGTTACTCCTCTTTGCTTCTTTTTTGAGGCATTTATATATTCTGAAATCAATACTTTGTCAGAAGTATCAGCAGTAAAGGTTTCCTCACACTCTGTGGGTATTCTCTTCACTTCCCTTATTATTTCTTTTGGTGTACAAATCTTTGAGTTTTAATGAGGTCCCACTTGTTTCAATTTATTTCCCTGCACATCTGCTGTCTGATTTCGAAAGTCTTCTCCTATGCCTATGTTTTCTTTGGTTAGGGTTTTTTATTTTGGGGCCTTGTCAACCATTTTCTTCTATCATTTTTCAGAGTTTTCAGGTCTCACATTGAGATCTTTCTTTTGAGTACCTTTGTGGAGTCGATTTTGTACAGAGTAACAGGATTAGGAGTTTTAATTTTATCTTTTACAAGTTGTGATCAGTTTGCCAAATCACCCGATTTGTTGAAGGATGCTGTCTTTCCATCCATATTGAGTACTTCTCAACCCACCTTTGTCAAATGTTAGGTGGCTGGAATTGTATGTTCTCAAGTTTAGATCTTTAGTTTTCTTCCATTTGTCTACAGATCTGTTTATGTACCAGTACCAAGCTGTTTTTCATGACTATAGCCCGTAGTTAGTATAGTTTGAAGATCTGCCTTAGAGATCCCCGCTGTATTTCTCTTTTTAGTGTTCCTTTTTAAAGAAGTATCATTTATTAATATTGATGGTATTTTTCATAAAAATATGTCTTAGATCATACTTAGCCCATGATAACACTTTCTGGCACTGCCCCCATAGCCCAACACCACAGGATTTTCCATGATCTTTGTTCATTCGATCTTAAGTTCTATGTGCCTACAACTTGTGTACCCAGATGGTCCCTAGTTGTGAGTTACAGACCGTGAAGCCAGTCCATTCTGTCCACTCACCACAAACACTGATCAGCTGCCTGTAGTTCCTTGTCAAAGTTGTGTCCTCCTGCCCATTTCTTCAGTTTTGTGCTAGATTTTGTCTGATTGATTTTGCATTGGTTTGTGCTTGCTGACACCATTCTTACAGGTGCATATGAGCAAGTTACTAGGAGACTGTAAGACTCTTGTATTATGCTCATTTACCTCCTCTCCTTGCACTTAACAACTTTCTGTCCACCGTCTTGATGACCTTTTTCTTTTCACAGAGGTATACTTTATAAATTTTTTTATTTATCTCTATATATACTTTGTATTTATTTTAATATTTTACTTACCATTTTATTTACTTATACATAAGTAAATACACTTATATATACAATACATATACATACAAAATAAAATTTATTTTTTTACTTTTTTTCACATAATTTTTTATGTTATTTAACTTTTTCCTATAGAATCTAGAGTTACTTCCCTTTCCATGTCCCCCACCCCACGTGCCAGTCCCTGTACTCTGCCATACATATCGTGCATCTTTTTCCTTTGAGGCTTTCCAGAGTTCTTTTTCCCAGGTTCTTTTGTTTGTTATTTGGTCTCTCCATACTTGTATCTGCTTCAGTACTTACACAACAACAATATATGTGTATATATTATGTATGCTATAATATATATTATATTATAATATATATTATACATTATATAGTAGTATATATATATATAAAACTTGAATTGGAGGACTTTTTTTTTCCCTAAAGATGTCATATTTTCCTTAAGGAAGTGCTCGAAGGCTCCTCCTTGGCAAGCCCAAACAACCATCAATCCTGCACTTGTGATCCACATTGGGGTCTTTCCCTCTCATAGTCCCTCAAATGAAGTCCAGTAAGATCCCCTGCACTGGCCTCCATGGTACAGCCAAGGAAGTCCAACAATGGCAGTCCATATTCTGATGAGGCTGAATTCACATTAGCTGCTTAGTTCACAAGCTGAGTATCTCAGCAGTCCTCAGTCCACATTGGAAGGTTGAAAAGCTGTATCTCCTGTCCTTGAAGTGTGCCAAAAGCAGTGGCATCCACAGAGCAGATGTACCTGCCTGTAAGAATTGAAGACAGGCCAAACAACAATGTTCTCTTTTTTCTTTTTGTCTTTTTACTAAGATCTCAGGTTTTATGTCTGCATTACAGTTCCTCTGGTCTTCTTATTTATTTCTGGCTGTAATTTCCTTCCTCTTTTTACTACACCATCTGCACCTATGATATATTTTCCAATGTGTAGAGCAGTCTATCACATTCTATCAGGTATCTGACCAATTGACTAAACCAGATAGTTCAATATCTTTATGCAGTACTTTATTAAAACTGCTATCGACTTTATCCCATGGAGCTAGATAAAAATGAGTACAGCTTTTACTCATTTAGGCAACTCAAGTATCATAACTGAGCAAATTCTGCAGTTTCTGAATCCAGAATCTTCACTGGTAAATCAGGTGGTTTCTACTGATGATTTTTTTTAACTTTTCTCTTTATTCCCTGGGAGAGGGGATATGAAACTCTACATTATCCTGAGAGGAAGAGCTCTAGAGAAATATCTTCATCCTTAAGAACACCGGCAGGTGATTTGTTGTTCCCAGACATGAGTTCTTTGGAAAATGGCAACTTTATCACTTCTGATGACTAGTCTTCATAGCAAGTAACCACGAAGCTGCAAACAAAGTCTAATTAAAATAAACACAAAAACAGTGAAATAAAATGTGACTGTCATACAAGAAATGCTACTCCAATCATCCCAGCAGCTGTATCTATCTACGTGTATGTGAACATATTTTTGTGTTTCTGAGTGTGTTTGTGTGTGTGTTTGTTCATGTGTATGAATGTATGTGTATTAAATTTTAGCTAATTATTCTGAGCACATACACTGACACAATCTTTTACAGATTTTCTTTTGTTTGAGAGATCTCTGATCCGATCCATAGCCCATCTAATAATTGGGCCACTTTTTGTTGATACGTTAATATTTAATTATTTTATTTTCACTTATTTATTTTTTCTGATATTTTGAAACAGGGTCTCTCTATAGCACTAGCTGGCCAGAACTACCTATGTAGACCACAGTGGACTTGAACTAACAGAGATCCACCTGCCTCTGCCTCCAGAGTGCTGAGATTAAAGGCACGTAGAGCCAATATGTCGATTGTTTAAAAACTTGTATTTATTATTATTTTGGGAAGGGGTATAAGTGTATTGCTTGTTTTTTCATAAGTGCACTAGGCATGTGAAAACCTCATGGGTAAGAACAGAAGTTCAGATTCCCCTGAAACTGAAGTTACAGGTGGTTGTCAGCCACCATTTGCATGATGGGAACAAAAACCAGGTCCTCTGCAAGAGCAGCCAGTTCTTTTCAGCCATGGAGCCATTTCCCCAGCTCCTTGAATCATTTATTTTGAGTTTATTATGCATTCTGGATGTTAATTTCTGTCAGATGTGCAGTTGATAAATATTTCTCCCATTCTGTGCATTTACTCCTTATTTTTGTTTCTTTTGTTTTACAGAAGCTTTTTAGTTTAATAAGAAACTATTTATTGAATGATTACCTCAATTCCTGAGAAACTAATGTCTGATTTAGAAAGTCCTTTCTTATACGTATATCTTGTAAGACACTGCCTATGTTTTCTTCTAACAGTCTAAGAATTTCAGGTGGCATTTGATCCATTTGGGGTTGATAGTTATGCAGGATGATAGATAAGGATCTAATTACATTCCTATACAGGTAGAGGTCCAGTTTTTCAGTGCCATCTTTTGAAGATGCTGTCTTTCTTCAGTGTGTATTCTTGGCACCTTTGTCAAATATCAGGTGGCTGAAATTTCATGTATTCTTGTTTTGGTCTTTAATTAAGTACTGTTTATGTGTCTGGTTTTGACAAAAACATTTTTTTTCTTATGTCTAGAGTTCTACAATATGTTTCAATATCTGGTATGGTGGTACCCTTTACATTGGATTCTTTATTCAAGTTTGCTTGAGCTATCCAGGTTCTTTTGTGATTCCATAAAATTTTAGAGTAGCTTTTTTCTAATTATGTAGAGAATGTCAAGTAGATTTCGATTCACATTGTATTGAACCTAAAAACTACTATTTGTATTGTATTACAATCATAATTTTTACTTGCCACTTTTCTGAAAGTTTTGATTATTTTTACAAGTTTTCTTGGGTAATATCTGTGGTGGTTTGAATGAGTGTCCCCCATAGGCTTTAAGTATTCAGACATTTTGTCTCCAGTTGGTGGCACTGTTTTTGGAGGTCTTAGAAGATGTGGCTGTGCTAGAGGAAGTATGTCACTGGGGGCAGGCTTAGTGAGTTTAACAAGGCTTGTGGTCTCCAGTCGAGCACTCTCTCTCTCTCTCTCTCTTTGCTTCCTGTGCTCATTGTGAAATGTGATCCTCGGCTTGCTGCTCCAGCTCCAGCCGCCATGCCTCCCACCACAATGGACTCTAATTCCCTGGAACCATCAATTGTAAGCTCAAATAAACTCTTCCTTTTATAAGTTCCTTTGGTCATGGTGTTTTATCACAGCAACAAAAAAGTGACTAATACAGATGCCTTATGTACAATATCATGACACCTCAAATAAGGATAATTTGACCTCTTTATTTATATTTTTCTCCACTTTTCTTATTGTTCTAGCATGTGCTCAAGCCTTATAGCAAGCAGGAGTGAAGATAGTGGACAACCTTTACTGGTTCCTGATTTTAATGGGAATGCTTTCAGTTTTTCTCCATTTAGAGTGATGTTGACTATGGATTTGTGGTATATAGCTTTAGTTACATTGAGGTATGTTCCCCCCAGTCAATTAATTTTAGGAATTTTAATATAAACACATGTTGAATTTTCTTAAAGTCTTTTTGTGCACGTATTGATATGCCATATTATTCTTCTTTAAATCCATTTGTTGATTTACATACTTTGAATCATCTCTGGATCTCCATAAGAAAGCTTAGTGGATGACATTTTTTTCATTTTTAATATTTTATTGAGTTTTTTTTTGCATTTCATATAATAGATATTAATCAATTTAAACCTGTAACCTCCTCTCAGCCCCCAAATTGGATTTCAGTTGTCATACATTAAATCCTACCTGGTCAGGTATTTCTCTCAGGTGATCATATGTACAAGTTCATCCACTGAAGTCTATTCATATCAGCTAGAGACACTCCTTTAAAGAAGATCTACTCTCCCTCAGCCTGTAGTAATCATTTCCCAATAGTTCCTTCTCTAGGGTTAGGTCGTGCTCACCATTTCCACTGTCCATGTATGGTTTTTGTCTGATTGTGATGGTATTGTCTGATAGGGTCTTGTGCATACTGTCAGCATTGCTGCAAATTTATATGAACAAGTTTACAGTGGCTTGAAAGTTATTGTTTCTTTATGTTCATGGATCAACCAAGGTTCTTAAAATATTTCTGCCCTCTCTTCGACAATGATAACTGAGTTGTAGGTGGGTAATGTTTAATATAGGAATCCTAACTAAGGAAATGTACTCTGTAGTCACTTATTCTCTCTATTAGTCAGGGTTCTCTAAAGAAAAAGAATCAACAGAACGAATATATAGCTATATACAGATTTATTCATTTGCTCATGGGATAGAGTTCAAGGAGTCCAACAATAGCCATGCTTCACTGGAGAGGCTGAGAATCCAAGGAAATGCTCAGTCCACAAGGCTGGATATCTCAGTAGTTCCAATCTGGTGCTGAAGGCCTGATGGATTCCAGGAGATCTGCCAGTCTCAGCACACTCTGGAATCCAAAGTGTTGACCACAGCAGCAAGACTAACTCACCAGTAAGAGAGAAGGCAAGCCACAGGAAAAAAAGGGACCAGCTCCCTCTGTCATGGCCTTTTATACTGCCTGCTGGCAGAAGGTAATGCCTACATTTAGGGTGAGCCACACTGCTTGAGGGAGTCCAATCTGAAAATCTCCTCATATTTGTTCCTCCCTAGTCCAGTCAAGATGAAACGCAGGATTAACCATCACGTTCTCTAAACGGAGGATTAACCATCACGTTCTCTAATCGCAGGATTAACCATCACGTTCTCTAATCGCAGGATTAACTATCACGTTCTCTAAACGCAGGATTAACCATCACGTTCTCTAAACGCAGGATTAACCATCACATTCTCTAATCGCAGGATTAACCATCACATTCTCTAAAACTTGGCCAGTTGTGGCCTTCTCTATGCATCACACTCTTTTGTATGAGGATACTTTACTAGTAACAGTTGAGAGAAGTGTTCATGTTCTCTCTATCTCCTGTTCACTATGTTCCATGAGCTTTTGGGGTAGAGGTTCTACCGGAGATGTGTTACTTAGGGCTGGGCATCTCTGGGAGATGTACTCTCTGTGTATGAACAGAAGTGGATCTCCGCAACAGCTTTCATCTTTGCAAAAAGATGAAATTTGATTAGTGGTGTATGGTACATTTGTCTGTAATAAAAGGATCAATATTTAGTATCCAGTAAGAAATTTCCTTTATCGAGATATATGACAGATATGTGCTTTTCTCTAGGGTCTATGACCATTCAGGCCATGTGTATTTGGTTATATTCATACTGCCACCCATGAATTTCCCCCCCCCGTTGAGATAGCTCCAAGTCCAATTAGACAGCTGGAGATTACCACACTTAGCAACAGCTAGGAACTACATCAATAGAGGTAGTTTGTTGAGTCAGTTGTTGTGGTTATTAGACTTTAGAGTTGGGCTGGACCATTGATTGGCTTTCTCCCTTAGAACTTTGCACAGTGTCCATCTGAGTCTGTATGTATTTTGTAAGTATTTTGTTGAAAATGTTTGCATCTTTAAGGATATGGGCTTATAATTTTCTTTTTACTTGTGTCTTCACATGGTTTTGGTATTGGAGTGATACTGTCTTCCTAGAAGGAGTTTGGGAGTTCTCCCTCTGTTTCTATGTTTTTAGAAAAAAAATATATATATATGCTATCCACTGTATACATTCTTTGAATGCTTAGTAGATTTGTGCTGTGATTCCTTTTGTCCCTGGGAAATCTTAGTTGGGAGGATTTATATTACTGTTTCAGTTCCCTTATTTATAATGTGTCTTCTTTTTTTGTTGTTGTTATTTTATTTTATTTATTTTATTTTATTGTTAATTTAATTTTTATTGATGCTTTGTGCATTTCATACATTATTTTCCAATTCAGTTCAGACTTATTTCCCTTTCCCTTCCCCCCCACCCCCACCCCATCCCAGATCATGCATTCTGCCATAACTGTCCTGCATCTTTCTCTCAGTTTTTTTTTTTTTCATTTTTTAGCTATAAGTGATAATCCATGAGCACAAGCGTCCTTCGTGCAAAACCAAACTGCAGGCTGTTGTGCCCAAACCCCTACAGCCCCACCATTCAGTGGGGGGTGACAGGTTGTTTGTTCAATCAAGTTGATCAAATGAGTGTCCAGACTACATTGCTGTAGTTTCACCATTCACCCCAATCGCAGCCCTTACATTCTACCACGCCCCCTCTTCTGCAGATTGTTCCCTAGGCTTAGAAAAGGGGCACAGGTGGATGAGAGGTAAAACAGTCCACTCTCTCTGGAGCTGTTGACTTGGACTCTGGTCAATTCTGGCTGTTTCCTTTCATGGGCTGACAGTTTGTCCAGGAATAACCTTTCAATCCTACTAATGAAGCACAAGCAATTAGATATATAGGTATTTAAACAATAATAATTGTTATGGTAAGTTACTTTAGCATAGACACATATGTTCGGATGATATGTTAATCCATGAGTTACATTTTTCCCCCCCTGTTAAATATGACAGGCTGAATGGTCATAGACCCTTTCATCTCTAATTCTGTGGATTTGCATTTACTATTCTTTCTTTTGATTAACTTGATAGATCACTGTGAATCTTCTTAAAACTCCCAGAGCCAGCTCTTAGATTCATTGGTTTTGTATTGATTTCTTTGTTGCTAATTCATTCATTTCGGTTTTGATTTTTGTTATTTTTTCTCATCTGCCTTGTATGTGTTTGGCTTGTTCTTGCCTTTCCAGAGTCTTGAGTTGTATCATAGAGTCATATATTTGTGTTCTTTCTCATTTTTATTTTTTTAGCTTTTCTTTTATGTGTATGTGTGTATTGCCTGCCTGTGTATAACTGCACCCATGTAGTGAAATGATCATGAAGATTATAAGAAGGTGTTGATTCTCCTGGAACTGGAGTAATGGGTGGCTGTCAGCTGCCATGAGGGTAATTGGAATTGAACCCAGCTCCTCTGCAAGAGCAGCCAATGTTCATCACTACTCATAGGTATAAATTTGCCTCTTAGGACTGCTTTTAATGTGCCCCAGAGTTTTTTTTTTTTCCCCAGATGGTTTTTTTTTTCTTTTTTTATTGATGATTTGTGTACTTCATACATTATACTTCAGTTCAATTTAGACACCTTCCCCTCTTCCTGCCCTCCACCACACCCCAGTTCATGCCTTCTGCCATACACGTCTTGCATCTTTCTCTCAGTCTTTCCAAAGTTTTTCACTGCAGAGGCTTGTTGTTTGGGCAGAATTTAACTGCATCAGTCAGTTCTTTGACCCAGTCTTTATGTTGTTGGTGAACCCTCCCAATTGTATTGCTCCAACATACGCCTATATACCCATCACATATGTATCAAAATTATGACCTCTGAGAGTAAACTGTAAGTTAATTCCAAAATATTTTTAAACATTCACATTTTCCTCTTTAATTTTATGTTACTTTAACATATGAATACATTCTTTCAACCCATATAAACTAATTAGAGTGTCTGAAAATAAGTGGTAGGTCAATTCTAGAGCCTATTAAGAGATTCATATTATGACAGCATAATTGCTTTCAGATAAAAATAAATATAACAAAAATGTCATTCAGCTTGCCTTTTAACTGAGGATTTGATGTTAACATCCACAAATGAGGGTAACCATTTTTGGAATTCACGTTTTTCCCCTTTAGTTTTATATTACTCTAAAGTATGCATACATACCACCCTCCCCCGCATATACCACAATTGAAAATTCAAAATTGAAAATAAGTGGTAGGTTCATTCTAGGTCTTATTAAGGTATTCACCTTATTCAGGTAAAAGAAAATATTGCTCAGTTTTCCTTATTACTAGGTATTTGGTGCTACCATCCACAGCTGAGGGATACCATTCATCCTTGGTTTTTCTGGGACTGTGTTACTTCACTTAGCCTAATGTCTCCTAGTTCCAACCATTTTAATTTCTGATTTTTTTTTCAAGGTCTTATTTTCTGTTTCTATATTTATAACTTAATTAATTTTCTTTCTGTTGCCCCTTGGATATTCGTTTCTTAAGTGTTATTTATTGCTTCTATTATCTCAGTAGGGCTGGTTTGGTAGATGTTAATGCGTTCAACCTATTCCTGTCATGGAATATTTTTCATACCCTTTCATATATAATAGCTTTTCTGGGTAAGGTATTCTGGTTTGATATATAAGATCAGTTAGAATTGAAAATATGTTGCTGAAGCTTTTCTGGCTTACATAGTTTGCATAGGAAAACCAGTTTTACTTCTGATGAATTTTCCTTTATATGTGACTTCTCATTTTTTTCTCTCAAAATTTCATTATTTTCTATCTTTCTGTATACCTAGTGTTTTTATTGTGATATGTCATCTTTCTGTATACCTAGTGTTTTTGTTGTGATATGTCTGTATACCTAGTGTTTTTATTGTGATATGTCTCTTCTAGTCCTGTCTTTTTAGTGTTCTTTGTGTTTTGTATCTGTATAGATATATCTTTCCTTAATTTGGGGAGGTTTTCTTCTATTAATCCGTTAAAGACCCAATCAATGCTATTGTCCTGGAATTCTTCTACTTCCTCTATGCATAAATTTGGACTTTTCATGGTCTTCCACATTTCTTGCAAATTGCATTCTGGCTTTTAAAAATGTTATTCATATTCTGTATTTGAAAAGAGCAAATTTTCACCTTTATCATTCAGAATTTAAATCCTAATTTTCATTTCGTTCATTTTGCTGAGTGTTTCTTCTACCATTTCAAATTGGCTTGTTGAATTTTTCAATTCCTTTTCATTTCAGCTTGATTTTTCTTCAATATTTCTGTCTCTTTTGTGAAGTCACTTTTCAAATCCTGAATTGTATTTTTCATTGCATTCACCCAAATATTTGCATTTTTGAACTTCACTCAGAAGTTTATTCCTAGTCTCTTTGAGTTTTTTTTTACTTGATTGGTTTCTGTTCTTATAGTCATTGAATTATTTGATCATGTTGATGATTGTTCTTTTTTTTTTTTTTTTTTTTTTTTGAGACAGAGCCTCCCCATAGCCCTAGCTGACCTGACTCACAGAGATCCACCAGCTTCTGCCTCCAAAGTGCTGTGATTAAATGTGTGTGTCGAACGCGCCAGGCCAGGTACACAGCTCTAGGCGGGGTCTGGCGGGGGGCAGCTGGGAGAGGGTCTCGCTGTGAACCCGTCTACGGGGTCCCCGGCCCAGAGGGACCGCGCTCGGGTGAGCAGGGTCGCGTTTCCCTCTGCTCTGGTCCCGGCTGGACTTCTGTGGGCGGGAAAACCGGGGTCGCAGGGGAGACGCCCTAAAAAATACACCGCGCCAGGCCCAGGTACACACACGCTAGGCCGGGTCTGGCGTGGGGCAGCTGGGAGAGGTCCTCGCTGTGAACCCGTCTAACGGGTCCCCGGCCCAGAGGGACAGCGCTCGGTTGAGCAAGGTCGCGTTTTTCCGTCTGCTCTGGCCCCGGCGGGACCTGTGGGCGGGAAACCAGGGTCGCAGGGGAGACCCCATAAAACGCGCCGGGCCAGGTACACGGCTCTACGGCTCTAGGCGGGTCTGGCGGGGGGCAGCCTGGGAGAGGGTCTCGCTGTGACCCGTCTACAGGGTCCCCGCCCCAGAGGGACCCGCGTCTCCCGGGTGAGCAGGGTCGCGTTTCCCGCCGCTCTGGTCCCGGCTGGAATAGTGGGCGGGAACCATGTGCAGGGGATACGCAATAAAGCGCCAGGAACCAAGTAACACAGCTCTAGGCGGGTCCTGGCGGGGGGCAGCTGGGAGAGAGGGCTCGCGTGAACCCGTCTACGGGGTCCCCCGGCCCAGAGGGACAGCGGCGCTCGGGTGAATCAGGGTCCGCGTTTCCCCTGCTCGGGTCCCCCCCGGCTTGGACCCTGTGGGCGGGAAACCAGGGTCCTCAGGGGAACCGCCAGAAAACGCGCGGCCAGGTACACAGCTTACTAGGCGGGGTCTGTCGGGGGGCAGCTGGAGAGGGTCTCGCTGTGAACCCGTCTACGGGTCCCTGGCCCAGAGGGACCGTGCTCTGGTGAGCAGGGTCGCTTTCCCTCTGCTCTGGTCCCGCTGGACCTGTGGCGGGAACCCAGGTCGCAGGGGAGACGCCATAAACTCGCCAGGCCATGTACACAGCTCTAGGCGGGGTCTGGCGGGGGCAGGCTCTGGAGAGGGTTCGCTGTGAACCCGGCGACGGGGTCCCCGGCCCAAGGGGGAACCGGGGCGCGGGTTAGATCAGGCACACAATAACCACCCCCCCCACCGCACGCCTGCGGCCATGTGAATTGCTAGATCCAAGTGGTTCTTCTATTTTTGAGAACCTTGCAGAACAGAAAGAGAAGACTAACTTGGGCTTCCAACATCCAATATAGACACAAAAACTGAAACCCTGAAACCTAGCCAAGTCAATACACATAAAAAAGAAAAAAAAAAAAAAAAAAGCATCGGAAGGAGGCAAACAAAAACATCCACTAATTATTGAAAAGTCGTCTGTGACTTGAACCACAAAAGGGAAACCCATATGCCAAGGACCCGACGAAGGGACACATGGGAAAGGCACAGGATATTCCCACAGCAGGCCCTACCAAACCTGGAGGAGAGAGCCACAATGGGATCCCCCTTGGAGGAGACCCAAGGAACAGAGCTTAGACTAATAATTACAGACATACGCAGAGAAATAAAGAAAATAAAGAAGAATCATGAACTAAAAGAGGAGATGAGAAAATCCAAAAGGACCTAGAGGGATACAATGACAAACTTCGGAAAGAACTAAAGGACAGAATGACAAACTCCAGAAAGAACTAGAGGGAGGAAAAAACAACTCCGGAAGGAAGTGGAAAGACTGAAAAAGGAAGCCAACAAAAGAAGAAAGGAGCACCAAGAAGAGAATTGAGAAGCACAAAGAAGAGATTGGGAAGCTCAAAATGGAAATGGAGGTACTAAAGAAAACACCGGAGGAAACAAAAAAGGAATTAGAACAGTCATACATCCAGTCAATCAAGAAGAAAGAAAAGAAAAAGCCCTCAGAAGTAAATGGAGGAAGCAGAAAAGGAATATCAGACCTGAAGATAACACAGAGCAAGTAAAGCTCAAATAAGAGTATGAAAAATTTAAAAATACACAAAAGGTGGAACAACAGGAAATATGGGACACCATAAAAAAAAAAAAAAAAAAACCTCCGCATCATAGGAATAGAGGAGGAGAAGAATCTCAAGAGAATAGTAATTGATCAGAATCTTCAACAGAATAAATAGATGAAAATTTCCCCAAACTAAAAATAGACAAGCCCATACAAACATACAAGAAGCACATAGGACCCAAATAGACAATATCAGAAAAAAACACACCACGCCAGTAATCAAGAGTTAAAAGGCGAATTCCACAAAACAAAGACAGAAATTCTGAGGGCCGCGACAAAGAAAACAAGTTACATACAAAGGGAAAGCCATGATAATTACAACTGACTTCTTGCTACAAACCATGAAAGCAAGAAGAACATGGAGCAAAAGCATGTCCCTGTGCTAAGGGACTATGGATTCCAACCCAGAATACTTAAACCCAGCAAAATGTCGACTATACTTGAAGAGAGAGAAAAAAATCTTCCATGACATAAACAAGATAATGGAATACTGTCTGGAAAACCAACCTCTTAGAGAATACTTGAAGCATTTCAAAGGGCAGAAGAGAGGACAACAATCCTCAAACACCTAGAAAAGAAGCTAACAAAAACTAACCAGAGCAGGCAAAACAAAGTAGAAGTCCAAATGGATAATAAATTGAAAGGAAGCAACATCCATCTTCAATTGTAACCTTAAATATTTATGGGCTAACCTCCCCAATCAAAAGGCATAGGACTGGGAGAATGGATTAGGAAACAAAAACCCATCTATATGCTGTCCTACAAGAACCCATCTCAATTTCAGGATAGGCACCAACTTAGGTGAAGGGTTTTGGAGAAAAGTATTCCAAGCAAATGGGTACGCAAAAAGAAAGCGGGTGTTGCTATTCTAATATCAACAAAATAGACGTCAAAGCAAAGAAATAAAAAGAGACACAGAGGGCCATTACAACTTTAATAAAGGAACAATTGACAATGAAATTTCACAATCATGAATACAAATGCCACCAAACAATCAGTGCACCAACGTTATAAAGACAATTCGTCAGATTCTCAAGAGGCAAGGATTAACCCCAGCACACTAATACTAGGGGACTTCAACATCCCCGTTTAACCCTAGACAGATTAATAGGACAAAGGATAAAACAGAGACATCTTAACTAAATGACACAATACAACCAAATGGACCTCACAAACATCTACCGAATATTTCCGCCTTAATACAGCAAGAATACACTTCTTTCACTCAGCACTCAGGAACATTCTCCAAAACGAGACAGTGTACTGGGACACAGGGAAAACTCAAAAATATAAAAGGTTTAAATAAGCTCTCAGCATTCTATCAGACCACAGTGCAATAAAAACTCTATATCAACACAGAAATAAAACCCTACAACTACAGGAACACATGGAGACTGAACAACACTCGCCTGAATAGGTGGGGTCAAGGAAGAAATAAAAAAGAAATAAAAACATCCGGGAACTGAATACAATGATAAAACAAAACACACGCAAATATTATGGGACACTCTTAAAGCATCCTGAAGAGGGAAGATTATAGCTCTAGATGCCCAATAAAAAACGAAAAGAGCAACAAGGAACGATCTAACATTCAGCTAAAAATATTGGAGAGACAACACAAATGAACCCCTAAACGGAGCAGACAAGAAGAAATAGCAAAATCAGAGCAGAATCAAGAAATAGAAACAAAATACAACCAAACAAATCAATGGAGAGACCAAAAGGTTGGTTCCTTTGAATCGAATAAACACAGGATAGACAAGACCTCTAGCCCAGTTAACCAAAGAAAGAGGGAACAACTCCAACAATCAATAAGAATCTGTGATTGAAAGGGAAATATCACAACAGAGCAGAGAGCAAAGATCCAGAGCAATCATACGGGACTACTTCAGAAAGCGTATATTCTACGAAGATTTTGAAACCTAGAGAGAAAGTGAATGAATATCTGAAATCCGTGGGAATCACCAAACCAAGAGAGATCGACACAGCCTAAACACCAATAGGTACAGAGAATTCGAAGATCGTATAAGAACCCTCCCAACCAAAAAATGGCCCAGGCCCGGAATGGGATTCAGGGAGAATTCATAAAATATTTCGTAAAGACGTGACAAAACCATGTAGCATTACGTAGAAAATTGTTTGAAAGGATGACAATAATGGGTGTAGGGAAGTCTCCCAATTCCTTCTATGAAGCAGCATTCGCTATCTACCAAAACCAGGGAAAGATACAACCAAAAAGGAGAACTATAGACCCATCGTAATGAAACACAGATGCAAAACTAAACAGGATATACTAGCGATCGCAATACAGCTCACATCAAGAATATCAACCACCGACCAAGTTGGATTCAACCAACATGCAGGGTGGTTCAACATACGAAAATCCATAAACATGCATCAAACAATTACAATGGACTAAGACAAAACCACACCATCATGTCAGTTGACTCGGAGAAAGCCTTTTACAAAATCCAGCAACCTTTCATGTTTAAAGTCCTGGAGAAAGAGGGGAGGGAGTAGGGGACAGGATTCGCAACGAAGACAAGGACCGGTTCCTTTTTCTCGTCGGGCTCTGTCCCTCCATGTCTCCCATCCCTCTCGCCTCCCACCCCCCAGCCCATATCATCCTAAATGTGCTTTGGTTCGCCCACTTCTCCCTCCCGCCCGCTTCGCCGCGCGGCTGCCTGCGGGTCTGCCCTCCGTTCGCGTCTTCTGCCACGTCGCCCCGGCGCGGCTTCGTCGCTGTGCGCAGTCGTGTGAGCGCGGCAGTGCGGCCGTCGGCTGCGCGAGTGTGCCCGAGCCGTCAGTGCGCCGCCGCGCGCCTGGTGGGCGGGTTGTGTGTGTCGGCCTGTCGTCATTGTGCGCGTGCGGCCCGCGCAGCCCCCCCGCGGCCCGGAGTGCGCGCGCCGCCCGGTTCGGTGCGAGCGTTGCGCTCCTCTGGGCCGTCGCTGCGTGTGTGTCGTCGTCCCGCTGTCAGCGTGCTGTGTTTGTGTCCCGTCTGTGCCGGTGCCCTGGACACTAGTCACGTTCACCAGTCTGGCGCGCGTATGGTCTGTAGTGGCGGATGTCTGGTGTTTATTCTTGTGTCTCACCATAAGGGATGTTAAAACCTCCCCCAGAAAACTCCTATAAAACGATTAAGAGTTTGGTAAAGTGCAAGGATACAAAATAAACCTAGAAAACATCAGTAGCCTTCCTTTACAACAAAAATAAGCAATTGAAGAAGCACTACAGATGAGACCTTGCCCACTGGGGGGGCGGGGCACAAGGTATGGGGGGGGGTGTGGTGGTGGGCACATACACAGACATACCACACAACATACGGTGGGGGTGGTGGGGGTGCACAGGGCGTGTGGTGGGGGGGGGTGGTGGTTGTGTGGCACTGGGCTCATCTACAAACAAGAATTTTTAAAACCCCTGAAAAACACAGTTGGATTAAGGAAAGGACATGCAAAGATGGACAACCTCCCATCTCCATTGATTGGGAAAAATTAGGGGGTTGGTGTGGTGATACTCACACACATGGGGTGTTGTTGGGTGGCGTGGGTGTGGGGACACACAGGGCACACAGTGGGTGGGGTGGTGGTATCATATATGTCTGTTCTTGGGTTTGTGACATTACTGTTTGGTGGCACTCGTGGGGTGCTGGTGTGGGGGATCCTCCAAATTTCATTTGGAAAAACAAAAGACCCCGAATAGAAAACAACCCTGAGTGAAAAGAGCAATACAGGGGGGATCGATATACAAGACTCAAACTATACTATAGGGCTAAAGTCGAGATACAATAAAGACAAGCCTGGTACTGGCACAAAAACACAACAGTTGACCAATGGAATAAAACTGAAGATCCAAACTGAGCACATCAATCTTTTGCATATTAAATTAATCTCCTCATTATACATTTCAATTTTCATACATATAATATTCATTCACATATATAATAATTAAACAACAATTTCAGCCCCTACACTTATATGTGACAAGGGGCCAAAAGAACAATGGAGGAAAGAAAAGCATCTTCAGCAAATGGTGCGGGAAAAACTGGATCACCATTGGTAAAAGAAGAAAATTAAAACCCCTACCACCTCTCAATTCCTGTTCTTCGCAAAATATCAACTCCAGATGATCAAAACCTAACGTGAAACCCAAACTCTGGAGGTGATAGAGAAGCTTGGCAGCAACTACAAGACATAGGTATAGGCAAAAGACTTCCTAATCAACAGCAGCTGCACAAGGAATAAGATCGACAATTGACAAATGGGACCTCATTAAACTCAAAAGCTTCTGTACCAAAGAAGCAATAAAGGAAGTGAGAGAAGACCCACAGAGTGGGAGGAAACTCACCACAGATTCATCTGACAAACATTAATTTCCAAGTATACAAGCTACTCAAAAACAAAGAGAAGAAAACAATGAATCATCAAAAGATGGACAAGATCGAATAGGGACTTCACAGAGGAGGAGTTAGAGATGTCTGAGAAACACCTTAGGAAGTAGTGTGCAACATCTCTGATTAATAAGGAAATGCAAATTAAAACACTCTGAGATACACCTTACTCAACTATAGCTGGTAGGATCAGACAGCAGAAAATGATGACCTAGTGCTGGAGAGGTTGTGGGAAAGGGAACAAACATCACCATGCTTGGTGGGAATTTAAACTTTTACAGCCACTAGGGAGAAACAGTGTGATAGACCCTTAAGAAACCAAAATGAGCCATTCCATTTGACCCAGTCATACCAATCCTGGATATATACCACACAAGACCAACATTACTGCAAAGATACATAGCACAGCTATATTTATTGCACCTCTCTTCACAATACAAAAAAGCTGGAACCACAGCCCAGGTGCCCTCACTGACGAGTGGATAGAGAAAATGTGGTACAATGTTTATACAATGGAATACTATGCATCAGTAAAGATGAGTACAACATCATGAAAATGTTGCAGGTAAATGGTGGAAGCTGGAAGACATTATGTTACGTGTAAGTACACAGTCCCCAGAAAACCAAACAGACAACATGGTGATCCCTCATATGTGGAGTGCATGAGTGCCAGACAAACCCAACTAATTCCTGGAACGTGCATCTTCACAGCTCATGGAGAGGGCCACGGCCCTGTCAAGTAATGGACGAGCAAAGAGCTTGAGCTTGATCTGAAACCCGGTATGGATGAATGTGATTGAAGGTCGAGTCGTCACTCATGGTCACTTGAGCGTGAGGACTTAGTCACTCCAATTAAATGGCTACACGTTTATTCGGCGTAGACCATTTTGCCATATCCATACGTCTGTTACCGAGACATTGCGCTAACTTTACGGACACTGTGTAGCTTAGAAAGTAAAGTAAACATGTGTATATTAACACATTGTGTTTACACGAAGTCTGTATACAAATGTTAATGCAATCTTTAATTACAATGGAGATTAATTCAGCTGTTGTATCGCCACACTCTGCTTTACACTAAAATCTGTAATATCAAGACTTTGTGATGACACATACAAATGTTCCTCTAATAATTTCTCTGTTGTACAGTGCACTTGTAGCATTCTCTTAAGATGATTTAACGTAAAATTTAAGTTTGCTTCCCAAGGTTTTAAAAAAAT